>RJVU01064075.1:1058598-1075417 GCA_003731715.1 Anabarilius grahami
GTGTGTGAGTGTGTGAGTGTGTGAGAGAGAGAGAGAGAGAGAGAGAGAGAGAGAGAGAGAGAGAGAGAGAGAGAGAGAGAGAGAGAAAAAGGAAACCAGAGTGTGTGGCTGTTACAACCTACAGGAAAATGTATTGCTCAGAGGTTCTTTCATACTCTAGGTGTTCTCAGTTTAATTTCATTTAAGTTTCTACTAACAGAACAAATTACATTATTAAAACGCATACATTGAGAGTATAGACTTATTCTTGTTTGTTTGGTATGACTTTATATACCATCCAATGTTAAAGATATTAAAGGTATATCTGTGGCACAATTTAAAGTGCCCCGTTATGCTTTTTCGAACATTACATTTCATGGAGGGTATATTATAGCTGTTTGTTGAATGTAAAAGGTCTGCAATGTTTTAAAGATCAAAGTGCATGACACAAAGTTATTGTCTCCTAAAAGAATCGATTCTGAACTGCTAAAACGAGTCGTCAGCAATTCCAGTCTCACTTACTGTTACATACCTACTTAATGTAACATTTGGGTTACACTTTATTTTAAGGTGTCATTGTTACAGTGTAATTATTATACATTTAAGTATTAAGCCATTACATGTATTACGCCATTACATGCAAGATGGCGCCGCGCATGGCAGCCTCAGTGCATAGCTCTACAGTGTTTGTTCTGTTTTTGTTCGTTTTTCCTGTTTTTTGTTTTTCAAACACCATCAGTTTTACCAGGGATGAACTGCTGAACATTCGGCAGTACACACCACAAAATCTTTTACCGGATTTCGATTATTCAGACGTTTTGTTGAAGGTTGTAGTCGGCGGAGCGGCAGCGCTGTTAAGACGCTTCAGGAGGGCGCGCAGACGGGGGAAGCGCGCCGGCGCTCTCGTGAAGCTCAGACAGCGCGGATTAAGAACGGCGCTCCCCAGCATCCATCTGGCGAATCTCCGTTCTCTGACCAACAAAACGGACGAACTCCTTCTGCTCTCCCGGACAAATAAGGATTTTTCGAACTCGGCTGCTCTGTGCTTCACGGAGACCTGGCTGAACGACGCCATTCCGGACAGCGCGTTAAGTCTGCCGGGCTTTCAGCTGCTTAGATCAGATCGCGACACAGAATCAACGGGGAAATCACGCGGTGGCGGGACGTGCTTTTACATCAACGAAAGTTGGTGTTCAGATGTAACTGTGTTAAAGAAGATGTGCTGTCCAGATCTTGAAACACTCTTCATTAACTGCAAGCCGTTCTATTCGCCGCGGGAGTTTTGCTCGTTCATTCTGGTGAGTGTATACATTCCTCCGCAAGCGCACGTGAGCTCAGCTTTACAGATACTCGCTGATATGATCACAGAGAGCGAGCAACAACACCCGGACTCTGTTCTAATCATTCTCGGGGACTTTAATAAAGCCGTTCTCTCACGTGAACTTCCAAAATACAGACAGCATGTTACTTGTCCCACCAGAGACAGTAATACACTGGATCACTGTTACACAGCAATAAGGGATGCATATCACTCTGTCCCACGGGCAGCTTTGGGGCTCTCTGATCACTGTCTAGTTCATCTCATACCGACCTACAGACAGAAACTAAAATCAGCTAAACCTGTAGCAAAGACTGTAAAGAGATGGACCACCGAAACAGAGCAGGCTTTACAATCCTGTTTCGAATGGACTGATTGGAGTGTTTTTGAAGCTGCTGCCAGCGATCTGGACGAGCTCACAGAGACTGTTACATCATATATCAGTTTCTGTGAGGATTTGTGCATTCCTACAAAGACTCATTTCACTTACAACAATGACAAACCCTGGTTCACTGCAAAACTCAGCCAGCTCCGTCAGGCCAAAGAAGATGCTCGCAGAAAAGGGGACAGAGTCTTGTACAAACAGGCCAAATACACACTGGAAAAGGAGATTAGAGTGGCAAAGAGGAATTATTCTGATAAACTTCGGAATCAGTTCTCTTCTAATGACACAGCTTCAGTGTGGAAAGGTCTAAAAGACATCACCAATTACAAGACACCATCCCCCAGCTCTGTGGCAAATCAACACCTGGCAGACGATCTGAACGAGTTTTATTGCAGGTTTGAGAAATCATCATCACCATCATCATCATCATCATCATCATCATCATCATCATCATCATCATCATCATCATCATCATCATCATCATCATCATCATCATCATCATCATCATCATCATCATCATCATCATCATCATCATCATCATCATCATCATCATCATCATCATCATCATCATCATCATCATCATCATCATCATCATCATCATCATCATCATCATCATCATCATCATCATCATCATCATCATCATCATCATCATCATCATCATCATCATCATCATCATCATCATCATCATCATCATCATCATCATCATCATCATCATCATCATCATCATCATCATCATCATCATCATCATCATCATCATCATCATCATCATCATCATCATCATCATCATCATCATCATCATCATCATCATCATCATCATCATCATCATCATCATCATCATCATCATCATCATCATCATCATCATCATCATCATCATCATCATCATCATCATCATCATCATCATCATCATCATCATCATCATCATCATCATCATCATCATCATCACCATTCACACCTCCAACAACCCCCCTCTCCCCCACACCTACAATTCAGTTCAGTGAAGATGATGTGCGCCAGGTCTTCAGAAAGAACAAGAGAAGAAAGGCACCAGGCCCAGACAGCGTTTCACCAGCCTGTCTGAAAACCTGCGCTGACCAGCTGGCCCCCATCTTCACACAGATCTTCAACAGGTCACTGGAGCTGTGCGAAGTCCCCTCATGCTTCAAACGCTCCACCATCATCCCCGTCCCAAAGAAACCCAAAATTACTGGTCTTAATGACTACAGACCTGTGGCTCTAACGTCTGTGGCCATGAAGTCATTTGAAAGACTGGTTCTGGCTTATCTGAAGGACATCACTGGACCCTTACTGGACCCCCTGCAGTTTGCTTACCGAGCAAACAGGTCTGTGGATGATGCAGTCAATATGGGACTGCATTATGTTCTCCAGCATCTGGACAGACCAGGGACTTATGTGAGGATCCTGTTTGTGGACTTCAGCTCTGCTTTTAACACCATCATCCCATCACTCCTCCAGCCCAAACTAACTCAGCTCTCCGTGCCCACCTCTGTCTGTCAGTGGATCACCAGCTTCCTGACAGACAGGCAGCAGCTAGTGAGGCTGGGAAAATTCTCATCCAGCACCCGCACCATCAGCACCGGCGCCCCTCAGGGCTGTGTCCTCTCCCCACTGCTCTTCTCCCTCTACACCAACGACTGCACCTCTAAAGACCCCTCTGTCAAGCTCCTGAAGTTTGCGGACGACACCACAGTCATCGGCCTCATCCGGGACGGAGACGAGTCTGCTTACAGACTGGAGGTTGAACAGCTGGCTGTCTGGTGCAGTCTTAACAACCTGGAGCTCAACACGCTCAAGACAGTGGAGATGATCGTGGACTTCAGGAGAAACCCCCCTGCTCTCCCCCCACTCACCATCATGAACAGCACTGTGACTGCAGTGGAGTCATTCAGGTTCCTGGGCACCACCATCTCACAGGACCTGAAGTGGGACATTCACATTGACTCCACTGTGAAAAAGGCCCAGCAGAGGTTGTACTTCCTTCGCCAGCTGAGGAAGTTCAACCTGCCACAGGAGCTGCTGAAACAGTTCTACTCTGCCATCATTGAATCCATCCTCTGCACTTCAATTACCGTCTGGTTCAGCTCAGCTACCAAATCTGACCTCAGAAGACTACAGAGGGTAGTCCGGTCTGCTGAGCGAATCATTGGCACAACCCTCCCCACTCTCCAAGAACTGTACTTATCCAGAGTGAGAAAAAGGGCAAAGAAGATCACTCTGGACCCCTCACATCCAGCACACTCCCTCTTTGAACTGTTGCCATCTGGTCGACGCTACAGAGCCCTGAGCACCAGAACGACCAGACACAGGAACAGTTTCTTCCCTCAGGCAATCCATCTCATGAACACTTGACAAACATGGAACACACAACACTATTACACATTATTTACTTAAAACACTTACTTATATTTCAAATTTGCACACATAACTGTACATACAATTGTCTATATTATATATATATATATATATATTTTATTTTTTTATTTTTTTTGCACTTTGTCTATCTTGTAAATTTGTATATTATTATTTTATTCTTTTTATTATGTGTCTTGTCTTGTCGCTGTCACTCTGTTGCACTGTGGAGCTTCTGTCACTAAAACAAATTCCTAGTATGTGTAAACAACATACCTGGCAATAAAGCTCTTTCTATTCTATCAATTCTATTCTATAATCAAGTACTGGGTAATAATAATTAAATTCATGTACTTACTGTTAAGGTTAGGATTAGGATGTGGTTTAAGTTAGATGCATATAATTAAGCACAATTTATAGTAATTATTATAGTAACTACATATTACCTGTGTAACAAAGGCACTGCAAAATAAAGTGCTACCCTAATTTGTAAAATGCCAGTCTATGGTCTTCATTGGCTGCCTGTGAACATCTACTTGGACCCACCCTCAAACATTGTAGTTGTAGCTGAGGCTGGAAAAGTTTGGTTTGTGTTGTCGACATTTTGAGAAGACACTGTTTTCTGTGCTGCAAATCCACTTTGTGCTGCACACAGTGCTGCACTTTATACTGCAATTGATACGGAAAAAACAACAGCATCATTCGTATCACTGTGTATCAAACACCGACAAAGATCTGGAGCTGAAATTAAGTAATGGGCGTTTCGTTTCCAACACGCACTGTAAGCGTTTGACCAGTCACAACAGACTGGGCCGTATGACCAATCAGAGTGAGTAGACTCTCGGAAAGGAGGGGGTTAGAGAGAATGAATCTTTGAACTAACCGTTTTCAGACTCTTTGAGAAATAAGGAGATGTGAAACTCTTTTTGGCTTTCGATGCATGTAAAACTACTGTTGAAGACCTCCAAAACAAAATTAGAAACCTTTAAAATAGCATAATAGGGGCACTTTAAAGAAATGGTCTATAGTGAATCAAATTGATTTACCTTGTGATTGCGACTCACTGAAATTGGGTCACAAATTGAACTCCATTATGTTGGAATAATTCATAATTATTTAGCAAAATATGCTTCATATATGTAACAGGAAGTAAAATAGGAAGAAAAAGCGAGAGGAGTAAAAAGGAGCACATGAAAAGGGAAAGAAAGATGTGAGTGTATGTGTGTGTGGGCAGATAAACGAGAGGAGAGGAATCAGTAGAGGCTGTGTAAAACTCCTCTCTCTCCCTCTCAGATGTTGCTGCAGAAATACCTTACCATACTGACCACACTGACATATAAAAACATTCTGCCCAGCACACACACACATTTGCACTATTTTATAAAACAAAGCTATAAACACACAGTGCTCTGAATGGAGGAAGGTCACACACATACACTTGTTCACTCTTATCTCTGCAGCACGTTGACCAAACAGAGCTCTGTTGCCACAGTTACCCACTCCAGGTAACACATGGTAACCCATAGTAAGACGCAGTTAGCCACGGTGACGTGCTGTCATAAATGAGGTTACATAATGCGTGATTGTAGAGTATGAGCCCGTAGTGGCACAAATGACTGCTTTAACGGCTTTGATCTGCCGTCTGGAAGAAGAGGAAAGTGCTTTTTCTTTTTTTTCTTTTTTCTTTATGACAGATGGCAGCTAATGACTCAGTCTAACAGGACTCAGTTAGGACTTATAAAACACATCAGCCAGCAAGTCTCCAGCAGTGGATACAGTCCAGATATGAAAACAAAAGCCAGTTTCATTCATTCTTTGCTGAGTGACTTCATCAGCTTGATGTTCATAAACACACAGACTATCAGCATAATGTGTGATGTGAGAATATTGCAGCTGAAAGCAACATTACAGACATTACCAACCACAGTTCGCTTTTGAACATGATGTTTGAGGGTAAATCAGTATTTCAAAGTGCTTCTCGAACCATTTTTAATGGCAATTAAACATGTCTTTCTATTGAGTTTCCAAGAGCAAATAATCTATGGGCCAGTTGTTTTGATGATTCATTCAGAAAAGCTCACAAAATTTACCGGTCTGAATCCTTCTGATGAATCCTTTGCTAAATGAACTTCGTCAGAATAGTTACTGAATCATCATCTGACTCACTTATCTTTCTGCAAGTTATCATTACTGTCAGTAAAACTGAAAACAGTATCATTAATAACCGAAATGTGTAGTTAAAAATACACGTTTGTATTTTGAATATATATATATATATATATATATATTCACAAACATAAACATGTATTTTTCATTCATATGAATTTATATTACAATCAGTCTCTGCTTCTCATCTCATATATTTAGAAACATATTTAATATAGTAATATTCTATATATTCTAATATTCTCTGACTGCATAAAGCCAGCCAATCACTTTTAAGCTCTTGCCATTTTTGAGTATAATATGCATCAAATGGTCCGTGTATAGTGCGAGTGGGAGTAATTTCAAGATTTTTGTGGACTCACCAGGGCGGGATGCAGTCTCCTCTTCTCCTGGGCACTGCTGCTGCCGTTTGTGCCGGTTCTCTTGGCGGCCCAGACGAGTTCCTGCTCCAACAAAACCACCTCACATTCCTCTCGGAGTCTCCTCCACTTCCTCTCCGCGCTCTGCTCGCCATCCCAGTGCACACACACCTAATGCATAGAGAAAGAGAGAGAGAAGGTTGGTAGGTTGCAGATGTATGTACAGACACACAGGTGCATGTGCAGACGCATACAGAGAGCATATGTGTTCACAATTAACTTGATTGATGCAGCTAATTAATAAACCATTCAAAGGTGATAGATCTAGTAAATTAGAAACAAATGTCTACACACCAACAGCATACTTAACCACATAACTACTTGCACACAAACGTCTGCCTACAAGCTCATACAAACGAAAATGAAAGATTACTTACATTGATGATGAAACAACATTCTCAGACACACACACAACAGATTACACAGTCCTGTCCACATCACTCCAGCTCAGAACCAAGTACAACATTTTCATTTGTAGGTCTGAATTCAATGATGTCACTCGTATTTGCCACCCAGAGTGTCATCACAGCGTCACAAGCGCTGCTTCTGACTGATGACTGAGCCAGACAAAATTAAAACTCACTCACCGGCTGCAATGAGCCATCCAGCTCTACTGCAGCATGACAATATGGCTCAATCTGTGGCAGATCTGAATCACAAAGTCACCCAACAGAAACTCACTATTAATACAGAACTGATCTAGCCCTGCTCGCAGTGATTCAGAATTCATACTAACTTGACAAAACATTAGCAGTTAAGGGTAAATAATAAGGTGGGTTATCTCTGCTTCTCATTTGTGGTCTGTGTGGAAGAAGAATCCAGCAGGACTGGTAATATATAGATATGGGTTGTGCCTACCGAAATAGAACTGAGGGTACATTTGGATGATATTATTTGAATGTTTTATCAAGCATTTTTTTGATATTATAACTGCATTTAAAGTTGAATTTAGAATTAGTTTTTATTATTTTAGAATATTTTGGACATTGTTCATTTTAGAAGACTGATTCGACCTTTCAAATGTTTGATCCAGAAAAATCCAGAAAATGTATAGCCTGAAAGCACTATAGGATGGGTAAAAGGGTCTACCAAATGCATACATGCTAATTAGTAATTAGAATATTCAGCATCTTTGGCCGTTCTGGGTACATTTGAATGTTTGATTTAAATGTGCAAATGTTTGATCAAGCATTTTGGACATTATAACTGCATTTAAAAGATTTATTTAAACTTTTGAACGTAACCTCAGAATATTTTGGACACTGTAAGTTTAATTCAGAAGATTGATTTGACCATTCAAATGTTTGATCCATAATTTGAGCACCGTAAATGCATTTAAAAGTTTGACTTAAATGGGTGGTTGATCATGATTTCACTTTTTTAACTTTAGTTAGTGTGTAATGTTGCTGTTTGAGCATTAAAAAAAATCTGCAAAATGCTCAAAAGTTCAATACAAAGGGAGATATTTTCTTTTACAGAAATTGCTTTTTAAGGACTACAACAAACGGCTGGTAGGGACATGCTAGTCGATGAGTTGAATCAACTCCAAATTTCTCCACTAACTACTCAGAAACGTCCAGATGCATTCTAAAAGTTGTAACTTCTTCCTGGGTCTCTCCATCAGTGTCTGACTCTGGTTTGAAAAATGTAAGGCTGAACATCGTTACTGACAATCGTCATTTTGGCTGCATGAGATACTTCAGCTTTGCTGTTGTTGAGCAAATGAAGCGCAAGGTGTTAAGGCTCCGCCCTCTTCTGGAAAGCGGGCCGGGAGCAGCAGCTCATTTGCATTTAAAGGGACACAGACAAAAACGGCGTGTTTTTGCTCACACCCAAATAGGGACAAATTTGACAAGCTATAATAAATGATCTGTGGGGTATTTTGAGCTGAAACTTCACAGACATTCCGGGGACACCAGAGACTTATATTACATCTTGTGAAAAGGGGCATAATAGGTCCCCTTTAAGTGTTCAATTCAGATATTTTTGCACTGTATCTGTATTTTGTAACCGAAATTGTAATCGAATGTTTAAATGTTCACTTATAGAATTTTTGGCCTTTATAGGCACATTTAAATGTAAACATTTAATGATGTTATCCCATAGGCATAATCAAAGGTAACATTTTATTTTGATAGTCCACTTTCATTCAGACATTCTACTAAGTACCTTTGCAACTACATGTCAAGTAATTAGAGTATTAGTAGATATATATCTGCTAACACTTTATTTGAATGATCCCCCAACAGACATTCTACTGACTATAAATAACTTTGCAAGTACATGTCAACTTATTCTACTAACCCTAACCAAACAGTCTACTAAAACTCTGAGTTATTTGACATGTGGTTGCAAAATAATGACAGAAAGTTGACATGTAGTTGCGAACTTACTTATAGTTAGTAGAATGTGTAAAGTGGACCATTGAAATAAAGTGTAACCGAATCTAACATTCAATACATTCTGTACCATTCATAATGGGATCATCTTGTATTTTTAAATGAAGATCTGAAATGCTTTTGGTGAGACATAAGAGAGTCACAGAGTTCACCTTCCTCTAGTTTGCTCTAGAATAGCAAACTTCACACATTATTAAGCATACCGATGTGCCTCAGCGTGCCTGTGTATGTGTGTGCACGCCAGACAGATGATTTGTCTCACAAAAAGCCTTAAAATATCATGCATTGCAAGGACACACATTGTCATTGGTCAAGATCCTCTGAGCGTGAGAGAGAGAACAGAGAGGAGAGAAAAAGGACCATTTTTGAGTTGCTATGCTACCAACATCACTGTCACCGTCTCTCTCTGTCTCTCCATCTCCCTCAACTCCTTTTCTTTTTGCTGTCTTTCCTCCTCACCTTTCCCCTTCATCTTCTCACCGTCTCTTTCACACAAAGACACACTCAAACTCTCTCTCTCTCTCTCTCTCTCTCCCAGTGTAAGGATGCGTGTCGGACACTGAGGTGATTTACGTGCACTCTTGCCATTATCTCTGAGATGTGTGTGTGTGCCTGTCTGCCTGACTGAAAGTGTGTGTAAAAAGGGGGAGTGTGAAAGGAAAACAGCAATTATTCATTTAGAGGATATCATTAGTCATAGGGTAATCCACACACACACACACACACACACACACACACACTCACACTCACACAAAGCTTCATCTGTCCTGCGAATGTGAAGCGAGTCTACCATCACGTTAGGTTGTCATTTTTCACAGTGACTGTTTTTTCTGCCGCGTGTAATTATGATGATCTATGTGTGGCGTCTTTGGCCGTGTATGTGTGTGTCTCAGATGGTATTTACTGAGTTGTGAGTGAGCTAACAAGAGGCTTTTTCCTGCTATTCTTGCTCGCTCACACGCACACACCGGCTGTTCGGCCATGAAGCGTCGACAAGCTGTAACAGGTCAGGGAAGTGCTTCACACATACAGTCACATGGCCGCACACACACGTGCATACAAACTCACAGGCGCACCTGCAAATCAACTCAAGCATTGCATACTCACACTTCTGCAGTATCTCTTATTGACAGACTGCAGGAGAGAAACATTTACACACACACTCTCTCTCAGTAAACACTTCCCCGAGGCTTGTGGGAGGGAAACATTCACCGGCATCAGATTTCAGCCTGGACCACAGCCAACGCTCAGGCAGAAATGTGCTTATAGCATCAGCATTTACACACACACACACACACATAACCTAACACTGCCTTCCTGTCTGACAAACCACACACACCTTTTTTTTTTATGGGTGGTTTTTGAAGAGATGTACATGTAAATATATTCTGCTAACTGTAATAATCTGTTCCAATCATTTCTGCAACACAAGCGAGGAGTGAATGAGATGGGTCTGGTGTGTTCCTGATGAATCCGACACCGTGTATGTGTGTGTGTGTGTGTGTGTGTGTGTGTGTGTGTGTGTGTGTGAAAGGCGAGAGAGAAAGACAGAAAGAGTCTGGGGAATAAAAGCATGCTGCCAACATAGTAGCATGAGACTATCATGTGACTTTGTGTGAGCGTGTCCGTGTCTGTTGTACATACTGTCTTTAGCGCTGAGTGCAAACACACACACACATTCACAAACTCTGTGATCCACGGAGGCGCCTCACTGATCAATAATTTACTGAGCGGAGAAAGAGGGAGGAAAGGTGGGCGGGTGAGAGAGAGAAAGACAGACAGAACAAGAGAGAGAAAAAAAAAGAGACATGAAGACAGTGAAAATGTGAGTACGTTTATAAAGTGAACTCACAGAGCTACACGGACACACAATGTGTGACTGTTAAATTATTAAAGAAACATTCTTAATTTTAAATAATTTCATTTTAAATAATGTGTCATTTTCTGCATAATAAACAAAGATGAAATTGTAAATGAAACACTGATAAATAAAAAGTATTGTTTGTAATTTAAAAAAAAAATTATATTAATTGAAAAGTAATTATTACGCAATTAAATTAATTTGTAATGTGCAACATGAACACTGTTATGTATAAAGCAAAATATTTTGGTAAGTTAACGGATCTCATAGTGTACTGTTGCTAAACCCGAGGACGTGCTTGATATTAAACCATGTTATTAAAAGCACATTAAGCTGCAAAAGAGACACTGTTCCCCAGGCGACTTTCTTTCCTTTCCGAGACGGAGCCGAACACAGAAATGCAAAGTATAAGTGGGCTTTGGATACACGCTTAAATGGTCAAATAGCCTACACACAAAAAGTCAAAGTGCCATTTTGGCAAGTATTCTTGTAAACACAGTCGATTTTGTCTTTGAACATACACGTATGTAACAGTATATTGCATCCATGCATTTGGTCTTAAAGTGACAGAAGCCTAATAAACCTGCTGATAATCAAACAACAAAAGCCAAAGGAAAATCATTCACTGATCTTGAATAAATTAATTAAGCAACTTTAATAAGGCTAAATCAATATTTAATTATACAGTAAAAAATGCAGTGTTATTATTTTACATTTGACTATTCAATTTTTGTTGTAGGCTATTACTTATGTGAATACCACTGTTAGTACATCTTTCTGAAAAAATTAAAACTCTTTAATGTGTTTTTTTCTGTTAAATGTTTGTGTTTTGTTTGTAATTCGTTTCTTTGTTGTTATTGTATTGCTGACTGTTCTTTTTTAAGGACTTTTAACTTAGTACTAGCTGTTGATTAAGTATCGATAACTGTGAAATTTCACTGATATTTAAAATTACTCATAGTATTGGCGACTACAAAAATCAATCAAACACCACAGCCAATCAGAACAGCATGCGGGCGGGCTCTCACGGCAAGTGCACGGCACCAGAGACCGCACTCGCAAGGAAATACATAAGTACATAATCAAATTCATGGATTTTACACCATTTTAACATTATAACAAATACATACTGAGTTACTGAAACAATCTTTGTCACAGAATACACTTGTCTGTTCACGATGAATTGACAGTTTAAACGTTCTTGTTTCCTTTTATTTATTTTGAACATCTGAGATTAATTGTCCATTGTTGCTTTCAATAAGGCTATAAAAGACACACAAAATGATATTCAAACTCACATTCGACGCTTTTAATATTAAATAAAGCACATAAACAGCACCCGAGATTATCATTATCATACTTTGCGTTGTTGTTAATAGAAACCGTTTCTAAAATAGAATCGTTGCATGTTGCGGCTAGTTAGGATAAAAACTCTTATTAACATGGAAAAGATACCTTTTATCGCGTGTCGGGAAATAAGACTTTGATCGTATCGTATACCTACCAATAATCGTGTAAAATAATCGTGATTTCAATATTGACCAAAATAATCGTGATTATGATTTTTGAAAAAATCGAGCAGCCCTAGCTGGAGTGTATGTGGTTAGGTGTGGTTGAGGACTGTGTTCTACATGTGAGTGTGTGTGTGTCAAGAAGGAGTGACCCAGACACACTGCTGGTGAACATAATAATGATTTGATGAGTTACAGTTAGTGTGTCTAACAACAGAGGAAGACAAGAAAGGACAAAGTGTCCTTTAATATCCTCATATAATACTAGCAAAGCAGCAGGCATTCTTTCACAGGAGGAGTGAAAAGTTGGACACCTTGTGCGGCTGTAGGCCAGCTCTCCGGTCCCGTGACTGCGATTCTGTCATGCATAATATTCCACAGTTTAAACAAACTCTCTCTCTCTTCAGTCTGCCAAACACACACACACTCTCTCTCTCGCTTGCTTTCACACTCTCTCCTCCACACACATAAAGACACGCAAACATTCACACAGATAATGTGAGAGTCAAAGAGACGAGCACGACTACACAAACATCCGAAACAACCACACCGAACTCCCAAGGGCCCTTAAATCAAAAGACGAAGATGATTTCACAGATTCTGCAGGAGTAATGGGAGATTCTCTCACACAAACAGACACATCAATGCAAGTAACACATCATCAGATGGAGAAATGACAGAGTGTGGGAGTTGAAACAGCTTTGTATTGTCGTGTGTGTGTGTCTCAGCAAAGCTTAGATCTACAATCACACAGTCTGAGCCGGACTTCTTATGTACTTCAGGAGATAAGCTACAGCACACACACACAAACACAAAATCTGTCTGCTCTGCAGAATCACACATTGCTTCCCCGGCAAAGCTTCAAACCATCTGCCAAAGGTCAAGGGTCAAATGAAAAGAAAGCTGTATATGGAGCACACCAACACACATTTTGTAGACAGACAGACAGAGGGTCACATAAATATATAAACAAGAATTCACAAGTTACGTCAACAAAGCATTAAAAAGAGAGAGACCATTTAAAAATGTTTTCCTTCTCTCATAGCTGATGAAATTCAACCCATGTCTCTGACACTGCAGAACCATATATCTGTGTCTATGTGTGTGTGTGAGAGAGAGAGAGAGAGCTGGTATACGGTGCTCAGTGCGAACACATGCACGGACGGGGAGGGGGAGAGGAGTGCTTAAATAGAGCACAGTACAAACACGCACAACCATGAGAGAGAGAAAAAGACAAGACAGAGACGAGGCCAAGCTGAGACATCTGGCATTAGTTAATGCAGTGCAGAACAGAATTAGAGTACTATCAGAGCGAGTCGATAAAACACACACACACAGCTGAAATTAATCAATGTCTGCATCAGACGCATGATATCACAGGATGAATATTACTGCAATATACTTGTGCAATCCAAACAGAAACACCGTCTGCACAAATAAATCCTGCATCATAACATATCATAATATTTTACAAGAGTACAAGAGGCGATATTGTGTATATTACTATGGCTAAAGCCAAGGTATGATGTGCAGCATTCCAATATATACACAAGGACTGTCTATTTGCTTTTCAAAGTCAGAAATCTAATTTAAAACAACTGATTCATCTAAATACATGAATACATAAAATGACTGGTTCATCTAAATACATTAGGTTACACCAACACAATCCTATTGCAATTTATAACTATTTTATGTTTTGGCGAATTAGTGGCTAATTAGTATTAATTTCTACAATCACAATTGTAGGGTTTCGTATCTTCATACATCCCAGTGATGTTATGTTTAGGGGTGTTGTTTGGGGATACACCTTCAAGCTTACTTTTTTTTATAAAAAATTTACAATTCACATCTTTCATACAAAAATAGTAAAATTTTCCTGTAAGATTGTGTTATAAAGGGTTGTTTTAAGGGTCAGATCGTTAGAAACAGCCCCAATTTTAATGTTTTTTTTTATATGCATCATTATAAGGTTAGTTATAAGGTTAGAGATACATTATAAGGTTAGTTCACCCTAAAATGAGAATTCTGTCATCAAGAATTTTCCCTCATGTCATTCCAAAGACTTTTGTTCATCTTTGAGACACAAATGAGGATATTTTAAAAGGCCTAAATTAAATCTAGTACAAATAAAGTGATTATCATCAGAAGTCTTGGATTAAACCACTTGATTAATATGGAATTTGACTTTCAATGGATGGACACAATCTCTCATGTTCCATAAAAAAAATCTACACTTGTGTTCCAAAGATGAATGAAAGTCTTTGGAACGACGTAAGAGTGAGTAAATGATGACAGAACGTTCTTTTTTGGGGTGAAACGGTCTCTTTAAGTATACAAACCTGAAGCCATTATATTATTACTATATTTATTTTTTCTACATTAAATTCATAGCTGTTAACATTTTTGTAATTGTGTAGTTTAAACAGCTAGTATGCCATATTGACCAATCATAATCCAGGACTGCAACTGTTTTATAGTATATCACACGTTCCTTTATTATCCCATTAAATTTTCCTGTAGTTTTAAAACTAAAAATAGTGCATATAAGCTGTCAAGCCAGGACACTTTGAAGATTGTTGGAAGTTCGAGCAAAGCAGCACTTGTGGTAATCTCATGAGAATTCAGCACAGTAAAACAACAGGCTATGAAAGAGATGAGAAGCATTAGGAGATATCTCTCTATGTGTGTGTGTGTGTGTGTGTAACACGACAGGAGGTTGTAACTCAGAGAAAGCTGTCAGTCACACGGCTAAGCCACTGTTGCCACGGGGACATCGTCTAGCCAATGGTGTAAAAGACATGAGCCCCCAAAGACAAATACACACCAACACATATGCAGCACTTACAATCTCATGAAACACAAACACAAAAAATACACCAGGAAGGTAAACCGACAGCTGTTCTGATAAACAAACCAAGCTCTCATGTATATTCCCCAGCTACAACTATAACACCAGAGAGATTTTTCATTGCAGAAGAAAACTGAGGACACATTCCAAATAAATAGACTACAGTACTATATAATAAGATTACAGTTTTATCTAATAAAATTGACTTCACAGAGGGTGAAATAAACTCTCATACAGTGAGAAAATTCTGTTGGTGATAGTTTACAACCACAATGATCTTGTTAAACAAACACACACACACACCCACCCTACAGATATACAAGCAATTCCGCACCTGTACTGGGAAAATGAATGACAGATTTGAAAACACATGAAAGCAAGCCCCTGCCAATCAACCAGACTGCATATAATCTGCACAACAAAGCCTGTAATAACCACATTATACATTTACTCATTTTAGCTTTTATCCAAAGTGACTTACAGTTGAAGAATACCTTTCTCTCTCATTCACATACACACACACAGCCAACGACTGTGTGCAAACGACAGCGTGACCAAACTATCAATGCACATAAACACTGATATCAGAGAATGAATTAAACACAGTCATACACACCGACACAAACCATCTTGTTCACGATGAGCACTTAGATCAACGTTTCTAATGCAAATTTGATTTACACTTGAAATGTCAGTGAAACAAACTGCCACAACTTGTTCAATCAGTTACGCAGTACGATCCTCAGAGGGTGATCTGCTCTTCCTCTGAGCACTAGTGCAGGAGGAAACTGTGCCTTTGACTCCCATAATTAGCTTCACAGTTGTAAAAATGCAAATATGTCTATACTGCAGTACAGGTGCCGGCGAAGATTCAATCCAACTGAACTGTAATGGCTTTAATGGAATCAACATGCATTTAGCACATTGAGTAACGTGCAGGGTTCCCACATCACTTTAATAATGAATTTTCATGGCTTTTCCAGTTGTTCATGTTGGCTTTATGGATTTTTAAAAACGTTTTATAAAGTTCTCAATAAGCAATCTGTATCCAAATATTTCAGAGCCTAAAGTCTTCAGCATATGTGCATATTCAGCATGTGTGTGTGTATGTATATATACAGTCAAAACTAAAATTATTCAGAAATTGTTTATATATTTTTACTAGTGGATGCAGGACACTATAGTTCATTTATGTAAGTGAGGATAGCAAAATAAAGTAAAATGTGACATATTATACCCAAATATTCTTCATACAGAGACTACCAGTAAAATTTATAAAATATTTGGAACCAAAAATTATTCAGACACTTTGACCTGACCATGTTTTGCATAAGTGTTATCTGACATAATTAAGACACAGTTTAACTCTGAGATCTTGTCATATTTTATTACCATTTTTTTTTAACAATAGTGAATAAACTATTAATGAATGAAATGTTCAAGGTGTCTGAATACATTTTGGTTTGACTGTAATATATATATATATAAAATATGTGTGTGTGTGTTTGTATATATATATATAATATGTGTGTGTGTGTGTATATATATATATATATATATATA
>RJVU01064075.1:1075552-1154864 GCA_003731715.1 Anabarilius grahami
TATGGGAATCCTGAACACACCACACAAAATATTACATGCTAACAAATGCTAGTATGTACATAAATCAATAGTGTTCAATTACAACATCATGTAATGTGCCTTACATTATATGATGTTGTAATTGAACACTATTGATTTGTTATGTACATTCACAAATGCGTACTAACTACAGTTAGTCATTAGTTATTTGACAGTACTTACATATGTACACACATTAACGCTGTAAAGTGTATCATTTCTTTCTCACGATCAGTTAAGTAAATATCAATATATGAAGATAAAAGGAAAGCGTCTCTAATATAAGACAAGTCGTGATGAAGCTGTCTCAGTGCTGTGGTGGAGTGATGGAGTCATTAGGCGCTACAGCGGCAGTGCAGTAAATTGTCTCACAACAGCTGATTAGTCTGAGTGAAGCCCCGCTGAGCTATGACCACACACACACACACACACACACAGTCGTTTTCTCTATCATAGTAACACGCCCAGCCTTCGACTCATAGTAAAAAGCCGCTTGAATGTTTGTTGGCTAAACAACTGACAGAAACCAATGTACCAGCTTTCAAAACAAACAACTTTCGCTGTCATATTAATAGTTCCGTCAAACTTTTTTTCTGGCAAACAAGCGAAAGGCAACTTGTAGAAGTTATATCAACAGAAAAAGGTTTAAAATGAAGAGTATGTTTAAAAGTTTTCCTAAATGAGAGTCGTGAGGTAAGTTTTACCGTCAGCGCAGACGAGTCAGCGGTCGCGCGGATGACTCCGGCTCTCCAGCTCCAGCGCGAGACACCCGCGAGCTCCAACGGCTCTCCGCCGCTCACGCACAGGCAGCGCTTCCCCACCAGCTCCAGCGCCATAGTCTCGCAAAAAGTGCGAGAAATGTCCGCGGACAACAAACAAACTTCCTCCTACTGTGTGCTACGGTGTTGACACATTATTAAATGATGGTGATTAAAAGAATATTCTTGTGTGTTTGAGTACAGGGGGGTTAAATTCCCTGCGTACGTTCTCTAGCGAACGCTGATGTCTCTCTGCGCCGAGAAACTGATTTACACTGGGAGTAGTAACAGTCATTATGGCTCCCTCTCACTAACTCTCTCTCTCTCTCTCTCTCACTCACTCACTCACACGTGGTGTTCATCCGCCCCTGTTAAAAGCACACAGGACTATCAAACCGCAGCGAGCAGACTTGTCCATCCGCCAGACTTGAGTTCACTCCTCTTTTGGAAGCACTGCCACAGACTACAGAAAAGTAGTCCCTCCTCGTCTGCGCTTATATCCTGCACTTGAACTTCTTAATCATATTTTAAAATTACAGCTGGCTTTGATTATTTGGCTTTATCAGAAACTGCAGTTTTATAGCAAAAATTACTATCTTTTTTATTAGCTACAGTTTACCAAACTGTTTTGCTCAGAGAATGCAAATATTCCCAATACAACAACGTCTGTATTATTTGTATCACCTGAATATTTTAACAACCTTATAGATAAGCGCTAAAATGTCACACACCATAAAAAGAGGTTATGCACTTCCGTATTCTGTAAAATACGTTGCATCGCTTCCCATTCAGGTATTTTGTATGTGCCTCAATAAAGGTGTAATGTGTAAAATTTGGGAGGATCAATTTACAGAAATGCAATATAATATACATAACTATGTTTTCAGTGGTGTATAAAGACCTTACATAATGAACCGTTATGTTTTTATTACCTTAGAATGAGCCATTTATATCTATTTACACCACGGGTCCCCCCTCCATGTGAATTCGTCATTTTGCGCTCGCATGTTTCTACAGCAGCCATAAATGGACAAACAGAGCGCGTTTCGTCACTATGTTGTTGTTCTTCTAAATCGTTCATGTTTTTAGAGGCAGCTTGCATCGTCACTAGGTTGAATACGCACAAAGAAGAAGTAGTAGTAGTAGTAGTTGTCTTGTTTCCCTGACAGTAACAAAGTGTCGGCCCATATCCGGACCACATCTGATCCCCATGTTATCCACATGTACCAAATGTGGGCCGGATCTGGGCCACACTATGCTGCTGTCTGGGTTATTAGAAGCAGAGAAAGTTCTTTGTTAGAAGTAAGAAGAAACCTCATTGCTTGACTGGCTAACGTACTCTCTGCTATCTCAGACGACAACATATTTGACTTGTGTCGGCCAGACGGCCACCGTAGCTTCGAAAGGGAGGGGTGAGCTGCTGTTGGTTGAAGTTTGCAACCTCACCGCTGGATGTTGCTAAAATTTACACAATTCACATTTAAATACGGAGCCGTTTTACTCAAGATCAGTGTTGCCAAGTCACTGGGCTACTTTTAACAACATTGCCGAGGGTCGTTTTTCATGTCCGCGGGTTGAAGCGACCCCACATAACATGATATTTAGCCTCTGGAATGCGAATTTTACTAGGGGAAGCCCACCAAAAACGTGGATATTTCCCCCCGAAACGTGATTTGGTTAGTTTTGAGTAGCAATTGGACGGGTTTTGTTGTGAAAACCTGGCAACCCTGCTCAAGATACCTAGTTCAAAGCAGCTACCAAAGATGAGCATAACCGATGTCTATTGCATATGCAGACTGATATCTAAAGTTATTAATTTTTCTTCTTCTCACTAACATTCTGATATTCAAATTGAATAAAACGGCAACAACAAAACTCCATATATCGCCGTCAGTTCGTGCTGCTGTTAAAACTTTTTTTGGCAAGCGAATGTGATAAGACCGACATGTTTTCCTATGTGACGTTCGACTTCAGGGTTGTCAACCCTGTTGTTTTCACAACAAAACCCACCCAATTGCTCCTCAAAACTAGCCAAATCGCATTTCAGGGGGGTCCCGTGGTAAAAAACGCGTTCCGGGGGGTAAAATCTGCTTTTTTGGCGGGGCTCCCCTGGTAAAATTTGCATTCCAGGGGCTAAATATCAAGATTTTTTAGGTCAATTTAACCCACGGACATGAAAAACAACCCGTGGCAACAGTGTGTAAAAGTAGCCCAATTCCGCAGGAATACCGCGGACCTGGCAACACTGTGTGACATAAAGCCTATAAGCCTATGGCCTGGTTTCACAGACCGGGCTTAGACTAAACCAGGACTAGGCCTTAGTTAAATTAGGACATAAGTAGCTTTTATAAACGTACCCTCGAAAAAACATTTCTGGTGTACATCTTGAGACCAGAGAATGGCACATATTTTAAGAAATGTCAGTGCAAGATGCTATCAGTTAAGACAGCTCAGACATGCATTTTAGTCTACGTTTAAGCCTTGTCTGTGAAGCCGGGCATATATGTACTTATATCAACTGAAAAAGGTTTACCAAAAAATAAATAAAAATAAAAAATTCCCTTGAGAATGCCACATTTCCAATATTTCCTAAATAAAATCTGGTAAACTGCAGTCTGATCTCATTCACCTTACAGATGTGTTTTTTTCTAAAGCAGTCTAATATTTTGTTCTGTAATCTGATCTGCCATCTGTTGGGTATATTCCTCCGTACAATGTTGCTGAAAGCTGGTGTTAGTAGTTAATTCTGTATCAGATGACTGTAGTGTATACTCGGACTTGTTGATGTCATTGGGCATGACTGGTGTGGTCATGTGAATGGTAAAAATAAACTGACTTATGCAAGTATTTGTGTGTTAACAATGAGGAAACTATTTTTCTTAATGTCTACACTCTGGAAACATCTTAAATCGTATGACATGTAACCTTCTAAGTTTTTGAATGTTTAGGAAATTAAACTGTCCCTTGACAGAGAGGAAATCACATTAAGAAATTATAATGTAATGTGACTGCCCTGCATGTGCATAGAGGAGACCACATGGAATTTGGAAGTAGGCCTGTCTACAAAAAGTGTACCAGACAAAACACAAATTTAAACAGCTGTGGTTATTCTGCCACCTGCTGGTTATAAGTTGCGCTGCATGACTTGACTTGTTCAACTGGCGTGATGGAGTAGTTTTTCAGTGGGTCCAAAACTATTTTAAAATGACATTGCATTAGATAGCAAAATATTAAACCAACTGGGATCTGGCATCTGCCCTTTTTGTAGTTACTTAACCAACAGGTCTCAAAGTGACCTTTAGTGGATGAATGACGTTCCCATCAAGTTCACACGACATGATACTCTGTTATTGACATTCATACATATTTAGAGTGACTTTAGTGTCCACTCCACATACTTTTTTTGGACCACTGTTTGATGTCTTGAACCTTCAGAGAACCTTCAGAAATAACGTTTTCATAACTTAATGGGAACGTAAGCAAAACGTTCAGAATATTTTTGGTAGATGGTTAGCAATAATGGACCCTTTTTCACGGACTGTGATGACGCGTTTTAACCCTCTATGGTACGGTGTTGCCTCCAAGCAACATGGTCTATTTTAGTTTGTTTTTAATAAAATAAGTCACCAATTGATTGATCAAATGTATCTCAGGACAGAATAACTCAAATACTGATCAATAAAAGTGCAAAAACCTCCAAAACATGACCAACAGGGGTCCATTTTGTGTCCTGTTTTAGCACATGTGCACATGTCACATGGCTCCATATTTTCTCCAATGAAAAGTGCTTTTTTCACTTGTTTGTATCAATTTAATCACCCACAAAAAAACTAGTCACCTTCACTGGCAAGTAAAGAAGTATTTTCAAGAACTTTACATTATATATCATCAAATGTTTTAGAGAAAATACCAAAAAACTGTGTGTTGCCTCAAGCCAAGGCAACATTGTACCATAATGGAATCGCATAAGGCCATACAGGCATAATAGGTTTGAATACAAATGTATTATATTTGTAAGGAAAAGAGTTATAATTATCTAAATATATTTGCATTTTCACATGATTTTGTAATGCACTTATAAGAATAGTAATTCACATACTATATCTGCATATATTATGATCTGCACATTTTCTATAGCACTTCAAAAAGGTATAAAACACAGGTAGCACTGGCTACGAGGGTGAGGATGAGGGGTCATACTGTGATGAGGAAGATGAAATCATAGTGACAATCCGTCAGGGAGAGGGTGAGGGTGAGAGAGAAGATGGAGTTGAGGATGAAGATGGATATGATAACTTGATATAATAACATAAAGATATGATGGTTTGGTAATACTTGTGTTCCACTATGGTACAATGTTGCCTGAGGGCAACAGCTGGATATAAAATGTTACTTTTTATTAAATATGAAACTTTTAATACATTAAAAACTGGATAAATTTGTTTGTTCAAATGTCTAGTTAAAGAAATTGATATTTTTAATACACATATTTCTTTTTTCTACATGAAAATGCCAAATGTTTAAATTTTTCCATTGTGGTTGCCTCGAGGTAACAAACTTATAAAAAATAAACAAAAAATGTTAATTGATTTTGTTAAAGTGTCCAATTTTAAGCAGGAAAAACAACACAAATATTTTTTTCCTCATTAATATCATATTGCATACTATAGAGGGTTCATCATCATCGTAAATCATCGTAAAGTATTTCTTNTTTTTTTTTTTTTTTTTTTTAATGAATGTACATTTATAACACTATAATTAGTATTGTCTTACCTTTTCATCATATTACAAAAAAATAGTTAACGCTGAGGGTGTTTCTAATACAGCGGCTATGGGAGTGACGATAAAGTTGACATCTTTCTCTCTTCTGACTGCCGTTATTAATCTCTCTCTATTTTTTTCCTCTTTTTGAAAGTTGTGAAAAAACTGTTGTTGAGTTTTCCTTTTGTTATTTGAGAACATGTGAACACAAAAATATATATTTAATGTATTCTCTCATTCACTGCCATAGAATTTTACCCAACTAACACGACTTCCGCTTCTGAGAAACCCGGAAACGTGAAAAGGGTTTATCAAGAATAATAAAATGAACACGTGGATGAAAAAAAAAATAGTTTGAGGATTGTTTACAAATCTCATGCCGCACGTGACAGGGGCGTTTCCTTTGTGGAGCTCGACCCCCTTGTTTTTCCCCCGCATTCATTTCTCATTCAGTACTTCCTGTGAAAGGTAAACAAATGGCGCTCCGCACTTTAAACCGTAAAATGTATAAAAATGTAAGGAGAATACGGATATTTAAGAGTTTAAAATGCCCGGACAGAAGAGAAAATATAATGTTCGCTTTCCACCCGTGAGTATTTCTGTATTTCGAAGTTTCTATGCTTTGTGAAGCCATCAACTCTGCTGCTTAGATGAGCAACACTGAACATCTCAACTCATCCTCCTGTTCTCCGCTTGGCCAGGGACGCATCAAGAAAATAATGCAAAAGGATACAGAGGTTGGGCGAATCGCTACAGCTGTACCAGTCATCATATGTATCCTTTAAACACTGAATGTTGAATGGTGGTGGTAAATCATTTATAGTCAATAGTCCTTTGCCAGTTGAATCTTTTGAAGCATGTGAATAACTCTCTCTTGTTTTTTTTTTTTGTTTTTTTCTTAATGAAGGACCATTAAGAAAGATAATTTTTAGGATAATTAAAATTTAGTTTTGCATTATAACATTATTTTCATTACATGTAAATAGAGGTGTGAAGCTGACTCCAAAGAGTCGATTCCTGACTCCGACTCTTCGATTCTTTTGTTCTAACGACTCCTTAGTTTATAATTATAGAACGTTCTATCTATCTATCTATCTATCTATCTATCTATCTATCTATCTATCTATCTATCTATCTATCTATCTATCTATCTATCTATCTATTTTAGACTACATTATCACAATTCCTTCATATTAGTGTTATGTTCCATAACTGCATATTTAGCTAAAGCTTTAGAAATGTTCCTCAGATCTCTTCTCAGCATGACCTGTAAAATAACCCAATCCAGAAACAGCAGAGTGATGTCCATCAATCACATGTGAGGTTCAAAACAGTCATCCTCCTGTCTTAAATAACCATTGTTATGTATTTTCCATTGTTATGTGTTCTGTCCATCTCTTTCTGTTCTTCTATTATACTTGTATAATCTTTGTAGGAAACAGTGCATTCATTCAGAGAGGTTGTTTGACTTCCTGAAGGATTTGGCAGATCAGACCTCCACTGCGTCAACATCAGAGTGCAAAACTAAGGGCAAATGGCAGTCACACGGGTACAGTATAATTTAATAAAATGTCCAGGTGCCCAGAAAATAAATAATAGTCCAGGGGTGCCCAATCCTGTCCTTTGAGATCTACCTCCTTCAACCCTAATCACAAAATTAAGATCCTTGATAATTACAGACAGGTGTGTTGGATCAGGGTTAGATCTGAACTCTACAGGAACAGCATTGGGCATCCCGCCATAGTCCATACAAGCAATCGATGGCTGCATCCGAAATCACATACACTCTTGAATAGTTACTTATTTTGAACTAGTTACTTTGCGGCCGCTAAAAAGGTACATTCTATATAGTATGAGTGTGTGTAGTATGATTGTAATCCGGACGTACTACTTTCATTATCACGTGACCTACCAGTCACTTACATGATGTCACTGCCATTCACAACTCCTCTCCCGTGGCCTCATGGGATAGTAAAGTGTCCATTGTATGCACACTTAAAGGATTAGTCCACTTTTAAATAAACTTTTCCTGATAATTTACTCACCCCCATGTCATCCAAGATGTCCATGTCTTTCTTTCTTCGGTTGAAAAGAAATTAAAGTTTTTGATGAAAACATTCCAGGATTTTTTTCCATATAGTAGACTTGAATGGGCACCAAACAGTTGAAGGTCAAAATTAGTTTCACTGCAGCTTCAAATTGTTCTACATGATCCCAGATGAGAAATAAGGGTCTTATCTAGTGAAACCATCGCTCATTTTCTGAAAAAAATGTCAAAGTTTGAACTAATTGTTATATACTAGCATATTGCATATAAAAATTAGTTCAAAACTTTGACCTGTGGAGGGCAGTAATAGACTTAGCAGTGTCTACACTGCCGGAATTCTGGAATGTTTTCATCAAAAACTTTAATTTCTTTTCGACTGAAGGAAGAAAGACATGGACATCTTGGATGACATGGGGGTGAGTAAATTATCAGGAAAAGTTTATTTAAAAGTGGACTAATCCTTTAAGAATCTCTGGAAGAAGTAGGTCATCCAGGTACTTTTTGCTTTTATGAGTGTTGTGAATTCAGACACACTACTTTTGTGATATTCACCTACTATATAGTAGGGATGTTTGCAATTTCGGATGCAGCCAATGTAATGAAATGATCTGCCTTTAGAAAACGGTGGAAAAGTGTGTCTATCAAAGCCAGGTCACCTGAGAGGGAGGAACCACCCCAAAAAGCAACCAATGATGTGGTCATCAACAGTGATTCATCCAGTGTAAGTGATATTTTATTGACTCAAGGTTAAGAAATTTGATGAGAGATATTTGTATTTTGAATCTTGACCGTCTTCATTCTTATTTCTTTATCAGGAGTCTGAGCTGTTCATCTGCTTGGAAACACATTCACCTTAACCGGGCTTCTGATAAGGTGAGATTCATTGTGATAAGTTCATGTGTAATTAACATTTTAACCTTATCAATCCACTGTTTAATTTTCCATTTTATTCTTATTTAAGTTTCGCAAGACGCAACAATCTCTCACTGAAAACTGCAGTATTATTTTTGAAGACCCTACATCTTTTGGGGGGTAGCTATTCTTAGCATCTGACACAAATATTTAATTTTTAATTTGTGAAATTGCTCTGTTGTGGTATTATAATGACCATGAAATTAAATATATATTTTTTGTTTTCAAGTTTTCCAGGGAGTTTTAAATTCCCAATAGGGAAGAAAATAATTTGTTTATTATATAATAGAGATTTTGTGATAGTGAGCAGCTTCACAATTTTTTTTTTCAGTTGGATTCATAATTAAAACTGTAGTTTGAACTGTCTAATGTTTATAATTGAACATGATTCTCTAAGCTGTGACATAATATTTATAGATAAAGGTAAATATTTTCTTTTTCTATCATCTTTAAATGCAAGTCACTGGTTTTGTTAACCATTAATTATCCACAGTAGGTTGCAGGGTTCTTTAAGCAGCATATTGTATATTTGTATTTTATAGTGAATATTCTATAAAGTATGTTTTAAGATGGTGATATTACACAATATTGTATAAATATGCATTTTCTACTCTTATCCTAACTACTGTGATAACAAATGAGACAAGATGTAATAAAAAAAAAAGGTTCAAAATATCAAGAATCTATTACAGAGTAATGCAAAATAATGGCTGAATAAAATATGAGGATGATGTTTTAAAGGTTTTTATTTTAATTAAATGATGCTCTTTGTATCATCACAAAGTGTGATGCAGAAAATATACAAGAAAATAAATAAAACTCAATAGGCTATAAACCTTTTTCTGGATTATAATTTGGGGAAATATATCCAACATTTTCTTCTGTTAGTTACTGAGGACTTTAAATTATGGTTTCCTTATTAGCATTTCAAACATATCAGAAGCTAAAATCATTGAAATACAGTACTTGCAGTAATACAAAGCAAATAGAAAAGCATTGATTTAAAATAACCAGTTGTGCATTTTTCATGATTTGCTTTTTAATTCAGTCTGTTTGACACAAAAGAAACAGGCTTTCTGCACCTTGTTTTTCTTGATGAATATAAATGGAGCAAAAATCATGTACATGAACAATTCCATTTCCATCAGAAAGAAACATTAAGTGGTCTGAAATATCAATTTATTGTTCCTCCAAACCATCATGAAGATCCAATTTTCATAACTCTGACAAAATCCACCCAGTGCATAAAAGGCACCATTCAACCCTGTGACCCTTGACAGAACAGGACAGGAGTGCCATCAGAGAGTTACCATGCTAAAACAAGTATATTATATTACACACATACAGATATTTCATATGACCCAAGTCTCCCCTCTTTAGCACTCTTTCATCTCTTTTCAATTTTTTCTTTATTTAATGTAAACATCAAAATCATCCAAATAAAAAAGCGTGATAATGGACCAATGTGATGCCTGCCGTTCAGTAGAGTCACATTCAGATCCTTCTCTTACTTGTAGGTGGAGCGAAATGAAAAATAAAAACAATACAACAAAGGAAAGAGCCAAAAACCATGGCTGCTACATCCTAGGCTCAGCAGAGTCGTGCGCCGTACCCAAATGTCTGTTTAATAGCGTGGCAGTAATACCTCTGCCAGCCATCTCGTGTTCGTTCCTCTTCACTCTCAGGAACTGCCCGACATTCAATCTTTAACTCCGTCTCATTACCCTTGTCTATGAAAGTCAATGTCACCGTCGCATAGTGCTCTGAAATGAAAAGGACAGACAGCGAAGGTGAACAATGTGCCGAGACAATCTGCTAGACATTTCTCAAAGTCAACTGTCACACGGTAAAAGAGAGAGCCGATAAATTTATAATGTAGCATGCATAAAAAACATGAAATTTCACACTCAAATGGTAAGAATTAATTATTCTGCCATAGAGTGAACTATACTACCTCTCAAAAGTTTGGGGTCTGTAAGATTTTAACAGTCTTTTCTGCTCACCAAAGCAGCATTTATATGATCAAAAATACAGTAAAAAACAGTAATATTGTGAATTACAATTTTAAAATAGCTGGTTTCTATTGTAATATCTTTTAAAATTTAATTTTTTCCTGTGATGCAAAGCTGATTTTTCAGCATCATTACTACAGTCTTCAGTGTCACACAAACCTTCAGAAATCATTCTAATATACTGATTTGCTGCTCAAGAAACATGGCTTATTATTATCAATGTTGAAAACAACATTCCCAGTATTCAGTCCATTCTTTCCACACTAAAATCTCATTTGTTGTATGGGAAAGTCTCTTTGATCCGACGCTTACATCCTTACTATAGCAACCAATTTAGATATACCGGATACTGAATAGACAATCTAAACAAATGTATCTGATTTCATAACTTGCAATATCCCAGTGTGGACAGTCAATTGTCTGTGGTGTAAACAAAGCTGGTTTAACTTACCACAAGGCCATGAGTTGAACCTCCATTTCATGACTATCTTCTGCTCAGGTACCTGTTAAACCCACAGTACATGTTTTCAGAAATCAAATCATAATTCAATCATCACTGAATGTACTTTTATCTGAGCTTTTTATTTACAGTATAGCATATCCTGCAATTCTTATGCTTTATGTAATTGGAAACTGAAGTCTCACCAGCTCCTGAAACTCTCCGTTCACATTTCCGTCCAAAAGGCGAAACTTCCCACCTTTTTCAGCCTCAACCATGGCACCACTGCGTGTGAAAGCCTGAACCAACTGTAACACACAATTTAACTTTCCTTTCAAACAAATGTAATCACTAATGAGAAATGATTCAATAAGAGCCCAGAGAGTCTCACTATATTTGAGATGCTGTAGTAACTAATGGCCTTTCAGCTGTGGTGGTAGCAGAAGACTCACCTCCTGATTGAGAAACACCCTGTAAAGTTCTTCTGGTGAGGTGAGGAAAGTGTCCTTTAATGAGAACTTGCAGGTGGGGATTTTTACCCCCGTGTTGGAAGGAGGAGGAGCAGCGCTACATGAGCCAATCTAAAAACACACAATTACACACAAACAATGAGTTTGAACCAATGGATCTGATGAATTAAAGGGTTAGTTCACCCAAAAATGAAATTTCTGTCATTAATTACTTCGGAACACAAATTAAGATATTTTAGATGAAATCCAAGGTTTCTGAACCACACATAGGCAGCGACGTCACTGAACCCTTTGATGTCCAGAAAGGTATTAAAGACATCATTAAAATTGTCTGTGTGAATACAGTGGTACAATCTTAATATTACGAAGCGACGAGAATACATATTGTGCACAAAAACAAAACATTATTCGGCGTTCGGACTTAAACACGGAAGAGCTGCACTGTGTTCACTACGTCAACAGTGTAGGAGACTGACAGGAAAGAGACAAGGTTATTGAAAAAGTCATTATTTTTGTTTTGTTTTTGAGCACAAAAAGTATTCTCGTCACTTCATAACATTAAGGTTGAACCACTGTAGTCACATGGACTATTTTAACGATAATGGCGTTGCTCCCTATGTGTGGTTCAGAAACCCTTGGATTTCATCAAATATCTTAATTTGTGTTCTGAAGATGAACGAAGGTCTTACGGGTTTGGAACGACATGAGGGCATTTTTTTATTCTTGTGGGTTCCATATACTATTATTGTTAATTGTTATGTTTCAAACTGACCCTAACACAATAAAAAAAAACACTGTTAGTAACCACTATAGTTAGTAACCATTTCAAATAACAACAGAACTAAACAGTATTAACAAAATTACAACTTTACACATTATGAAAATAAATGAGAACATATGATACTGTATTTAAATTTGTATATACATTTTCTAATTGCATTTAATATTTTATTTTCACAAACTGTGAATATACAGTATACAGATGATTAGTGTACTTAATCCACCACTGCTTTTTTGCAGATGCCACTTGTTTTAGATATTTGGCATTCGAAACAACTCAACTCATCCATGTGGCGTAAGTGTTGTTCACATACTTTTTGGGACCACTGGATAGCACACACATCGATTTTTGAAGAAAATCGAGACCCTTTAAGGCTCACCCGAGTTTTGCTTGTCTTAGTTGTTGCCTGGGCTGTTTGCTGTTTTGTCACACCATTGGCTGTGGGCAGGATCATGCCCTGTGTGAACTCTACAACAGATAATAACAGATTATAGCAATCCACATCCAACAGACAACACTGCAACACTTTCAACATTTCAACAAAACGTACCTGTTTTGAGGAACCCCACATAGCTGGCCAGTGCTGTGCGAATTTTATCAGCTCCCTCCTTCCTCATCAGAGAAAGCAACACCGTCTCAGGCTCATCTTTACAAAGACTCACACTGATCTGTGTGACCCCGAAAAACATACTTAATATCACTCACAAAATCTATATACTCAGCATGGCTATTTAATTAATCACATCCAACAACAAAAATATATACTTTTGTTTCAGATACTTTAGATCAGTGCTTCTTAACCTTTTTGACTCCAAGGCCCCCCACTGTCCACAAGAATTTTCGAAGGCCTCATGACTTTTCCAGTTGTTTGTGATTTACTAAGGATTAAGGATAAGGATTTTTTAAAAATATATATTTTTACTCACAATTTCTAATACTTTGGAGCTTGGCTTAGCTAGAAAAACGTTCAGTCATTATAAAAGCGCGTAAATTTTATTTACATGACATTTCCAGGTCTAGAATTCAGACTTTTAAAATGAGGCTTCCTTCATATATCCAGGTTATCCAAGGGAATGGGAACACAGGTTCTTTGAAAAACAACAAATGAATAAAAAAAAAAGAAAAAGGTATCTTGATTTTAAATAATTTTAAGTAATCTTGAGGCCCCTCTGGAAGTTTGCTTAAGCCCCCTAGTGGGCTTCGTCCCCCTAATGGAGAACCACTGCTTTATATTCTCTAATACTTCAGTGTTTAAAGAGGCTATATGTATAATTCAGAAACACTTGTCATTAGCGACACCGATGGCCGTTAATTGAACTGCAGCCAATAACTTATTGCTTGAGCTCGTATGCGTGCAGACGTAACGCACAAGAGACGTAACATGATTCAATGCCCTGATATACTCATGGCGAAGTTCCTTTTCGTTCTAAGATTAATGTAAAAAGGGTGGGAAATACCTCTGGAACAATATACAGTTAAACATCTCAACGCCGTCCATACTGCTAAGAGCAACGTTTAAATAAATATTTAAATATGTGCTGCGCCTTCCTCTCAATAACAAAATAAATACACAACAAAAATGACTGTGGTGAGAAAGCAGCAGTTAAGAAAGCATTTGATCACAGATGTGGATATGTTTGCACCAGCTCTGCAATTCACCAGCATCATGTCGACAGATGAGGTAATTAAAATTACACTTATGATAGTTTGATTTATAAAGTATATTTGAGTCTATATGTATAGACTATATAGATCTACCTATGTGAAAGTATAGTTTGAATTAATCCCTTTTTTCTTTGCATGACACTAACATTACAGTGCAGAATGGCTCTTTCGGCATTATCCTAAACATTGTATAAGCATTCATTTCATGTGTCATAGAATGGAAGAGAGGCTCTCAGTAGCGCGTAAACATCACATTCTTTTGATTTCCCCCCACAAAAACATCCCAAGTCCTTCACATAAAAATCAGTCTACAGGCTTTCACAGACAACCTAGGAAGTTGGGGAAGGTCTTGTATTTTAGGTTGTTACAAGCCGTTCACACATTGGCAATAAAAAAAGCGATTAATACACAAATTCTTACATATAGCCCCTTTAAATAAATTGACAATGTTAACAATACACACTGCTACAGTAGTCTTCTGTAAAATCTTCAGCCTGGTGATGCTACGGTATATATAAAATGCTATGTGAATGAGTTAACTTACATCAAGGTCGTCCATGTCATTTTCATCTGAAAGGTTTGGAACTTCAATGTTCCCTTTGTATTTGATGCCTGATTTTGATGTCCCTGTACAAACACAGACAGCCCAAATCATGTACATGAATATTAAAGCCAAGTCCCAGGTGTATTTATTTACACCAAGGATGAACATCATTCTGAATTTTAATACTGCATTCAAATTTACTGTAATTTCTGGTTATATTCTAATAAAGATATATTTATATATGGCCATTATATCATTGCTAAAACAATATCTAATGGTGGCCCAAGACTTTTGCACAGTACTGTATATGTATATACAGTACATATTTCCTCACCTGTCCAGGCAGCTTTTAGATTCCACTCATAGAAGAATATAAGCTTCCCTTTGCGATTATTAATGGATGCTTCTCCCTCCACCTTGCTGACCTCTGTGACCTCACAGTTGCCTTCTTCACTCTCCACACACAATCCCATGAGCAGCTCCTTCAGCTTCTCCGATGACCAGTTTGTGGCGTCCCTCTCCGTCCTGGTAATAAAGCACATCCACTGATATTACACCCTTATTTTGCAGGGCTCAATGCTAAGTTTTTTTCCCTACTGGCCCAATTTGCCCAGCGGTTCAGATTTTTACTCGCCCTGGCAAAATTATCACTGGTCCCAGTAAACAAACAAACAAAAAAATGACAACCACTAACCAGTTGTTTGTGGTTACTGTATACAGACTTAGATAAAAAGATATAAAACATAATACATATTCTATCTATACAGATCACTGATGTAGATTTCCATTTGTTAGGTATCAGTTAGAATTCATAGATTAGATTACTGGGCTATATGTGTGAAAAAAAAGTCTCCAAGAAGACAAAAATGTCCTGAGATCGACATCCATTCAATTGGGAAACTGTTTATTGAGCAATACCTTGCTAATGAATTTTAGTAACGGAAAGTGACATTTCCAGGCCTTTAAAAAAAGAAAAAAGAAAAATCACAATAGTAATATTTATTTCCAGATTGGAACCCTGAGAATTGTTCTTGACAAAACCTTGCTTCAATGTGACTGTCCTGTTGAATGGTATTTCCTGATGAGACCATGGTTGAAACTAGGATCTCAAGTATTTGCTGTCAACTGTAAAAAGCCATTTAAACTTGTGGATGGATTTGCAGCCAAACGCCAAGAAATGGTAAATGCGTCAGATTCATCTAGACACCTTCATAAGCAGTGTTGACCTAATTAACCACTCACTTCAACATTTAACTAGCTCTAAGAAAACTGAGAGCATCTCTTCCTCAGTGATATTCAATGTCCACGCTGCCTTCCGCCTCTCAAGCCGAGACACTACAAGAGCAGAACCGAAGCGACTTGTCAGACAACAACAGCTGACAACCCAAGAAATAAAAGAGTAAAAACAAAATTTTCCTCAAATTTCGTCTACCAGAAAGCCGTCGCATGAAGGATGCGGTGAAAGCATGGCATGAATAAACTTGTAACGACGCTAATTGTCCACTATCCAGACATCAGAATAAACACCAAAACAAAAACTAGAACTTTATCGGTGGCAGGGAGCTCTTCCACTGCCAAAACTATATTTTCTTCGGTTGAGGGTCTTTGTAAGGCAGTTGATTCAAAGAAGACAGCTCGGGTCAGTGGCGAGTGTTCTTTAGCATGTTAGCATCGAGATGGCTTGAGTAAGTGAGCAAATGTGCCGGTTGACTCTCACCAGTGCCAGTTGTTGACGTTTGTAGCATCCGCTCTCTCCTCCACGATCCAGCGAGGGTCTCCTTCTCCCCACTTCGCCATACTGATTTAATACAGATGTTCTGAATCTTGAATGAATTAAAAGGTGGAGTCTGGCAGAATGTGTCTGACACGAGTGAGCTCTCGCTTCTGGAATCCTCTCGACTGCTGCCTCTGGTTTTGTTGCCCGTAGAAATTACTGGAAACGGAAGTCGCACGCAAAGCACTCCGTGCTAAACACGAGGCTGCTTGGAGATGATTCCGCATGTTACAGGTGAGCTAGTTCTGTTTGTTGGTATTATACTAATAGTTTTTTTTAAAAAAACGTAAATGATGGCAGTAGCATTGACCGAAAAATTTTATATTTTGAAATGTTAAAAATCGTAGCTTCATCGGAATGAGATGACACTTCGTGACGTTTGTCGCATTAGCAATAAATAAAGGACATGATTCGCATATGTTAAAGGGTCAAAAAATAAAGTCACGCTTACCTTCTTCGCGGTCAAAAATGACCGACATAGGAAATGAATGGTAAATACGAAAACTCAGAGAATCTTTTGTTGGTACAAACTACAAATCAGCCACTGTACAGGAAAAAAGTGCACAGCAATGAAGGGGTGACACTCCTAAATGCCAAGAGTGCAAAATAGACACATTCCCCCCCTCCCCATATATATGAACTAGCACGACTATAACACAGAGCAAGTTTACGCACATGTGTGAAATAAAATCAATAATTCAGCCACAAAGCAGTAAAAAAATGAACAGCAAGAAAGAGGTTACACTCAAAAACATCGAGAATACAAAAGAGAAACACACTCTCACACACATTCACAGACACACAACACACTATTATACACACACACACATGAACTGCTGTGGCTGTAACAATATGGTAAAATTGAGCCAAAACTCAAATAAGAGGTTGAAATCAGATTAGACCCAGATTTATTAAGCTGTAATAATACATACCTGTTAATTTTTGTTATATTTTTTTTATTGAATTTTGATGTTATGTGTAACAAAATGCCCTCCTCTGTGTTCAGGTTTGACTGTACAAATAAATAATCTAAACCTTGACAAAAAGTAGTCTTTGAGAATGTGTAAGTATAAATCCAAATCTAAAACTTAATAAAAATAAGTATTTGTGTCTGAAAACCACTAGAGAATTTATAAGCCACTTTATATAGAGCTCAATAGGAATCTAGTGGTTACACCATGGCATTACAAAAGTTTTTCTTTTTTTTACCCCCACCAGATGGCACTAATCTACCTTCAAAAAATTGGATTTTGAAATTCCTTGTCTCTATTTTGAAATGGAATACTGCTTTAATTGAAAAATAATTAAAAATATATATGAAAAAAATTGCGTATTATTTTCAATGGAGATAAATAGCTTATAAAAATTGTATAAATATTGCATAGTATCATAAAATACCCTCAAAATTGTATATAATAATCAAAAAATATTATTGAACAAAAATTGGTTTTCCTGAAAAACAAAAAAGTTAAATTTCAAGGCTTCGGTCACTTTTGACCGCGAAGAAGTGTGACTCTTCAACGAAGAGGGCCAGAAGGTTAAAAGACCTTGTAGTACCACATAAATTCTGAAATAATTTAGTTGGCCGAATTCAATCTGAAATGTATATTCGAAATGTTAAATAGATGTAGCTATATGTAAATGGCAGATTACTTGTCTGAAAATACGGACCTTATGCACTGAATTAACCTACACATGGTGACGTCAACAGAAAAATGCATTCTCACACTGAATTGTGCTAAATGCGTATTATTAACGAAAATACAATTACACGTGCCTTAAGTGTAAATGCATTTAAGGAAAATCAGTTTAAAAATATAATTATTTACTACCCTTATTGCATTAATTAATGAAACTTATCCGTCAGTTGCTGTTGATACATTTAAATTCTAATGTATGTTGATGTTTGTCACGTTGGTTTAATGTTTAAATTAAATGTTAATTCTAGTGTGTGCAATGGCAAAAGGGTCATTATAGTTGCAATTAGAATGGAAATGAATTAGGCACAGACAAAAAGTTTCTGACTGAGATTGATTTTTGACCATTACGCCTATTATTAGTCATATGGATGTATCACAAATACATTTTGCATACAGATCTTTTTAATATAAACAAAGTCATGTAAAAAGGTAATTGATTAATTAAAAAAAGAATACATAATAAATAATAAAACATAATTAACTGTTAAACTGTAACAAGTAGCCTGTTCTGACAGTAAACCTCTATTGGCAGCTCACAGATTTATAGATAACAGTTCTGTCATGAAGTTTGGCATAATTTCAGAAAAGCCAAGGACAAGAACTACTAATATTGCGACACAAAGTTAAACAAAAGCAGATATTGGAAAGTGCTGTTTCTTTTTAACGACATTTAAAACAGAAGAGAACCTTCAGCAATTTCACCTTTTTTTGCAGCAGGTGAGTTTCAAAGTCAAGTCAAGTCAAGTCAAATTTATTTATATAGCGCTTTTTACAATTGGTAATTGTTTCAAAGCAGCTTTACATATTAGAAGCACAGAAAAAAGATAAGTGGTTAAAAATAAGCTGTACAAGCAAGCGTGGTAATATGTAACATATACAAGATGGTGCTACATTAAGCAGCCGAGCAGAACAACCACCCAGTAGAGCGTTACAGTAATCTAGTCTTGAGGTCATGAATGCATGAACCAACTGTTCCGCATTTGTCATTGAGAGCATATGTCGTAATTTAGATATATTTTTTAGATGGAAGAAGGCGGTTTTACAGATACTAGAAACATGACTTTCAAATGAAAGATTGGTATCAAAGAGCACACCCAGGTTCCTAACTGAGGACGAAGATTTAATGGAGCATTTAATGGAGGAAGTTTTTGGTCCAAAGATTAGGATATCAGTTTTTTCTGAATTTAATAATAAGAAATTTCTTGTCATCCAGTTTTTAATGTCAGCTATGCATTCTGTTAGTTTTGTGAATTTGTAGGTTTCGTCAGGGCGCGAGGAAATATAGAGCTGAGTATCGTCAGCGTAGCAGTGAAAACTAACACCATGCTTCCTAATTATCTCTCCTAAGGGCAGCATGTACAGAGTGAAAAGCAACGGTCCTAGTACTGAGCCTTGTGGTACTCCATATTGAACTTGTGATCGATACGACATCTCTTCATTAACTACTACAGACTGATAACGGTCAGATAAGTAAGATTTGAACCATGCCAAAGCAATTCCACTAACGCCAATATAGTTTTCAAGTCTTTTTAAAAGAATGTTGTGATCGATAGTGTCAAAAGCAGCACTGAGATCTAATAACACTAATAGAGAAATACAGCCACGATCGGATGATAAGAGTAGATCGTTTGTAACTCTAACGAGAGCAGTCTCAGTACTATGGTACGGTCTAAATCCTGACTGGAAATCCTCACAGATACTATTTCTTTCTAAAAAGGAGCACAGTTGTGTTGAAACTGCCTTTTCTAGTATTTTGGACAGAAAAGGTAGATTCGAGATTGGCCTGTAATTTACTAAGTCTCTCGGATCTAGTTGAGGTTTTTTAATAAGAGGTTTAATAATAGCCTGCTTAAAAGTTTTTGGTACGTATCCTAGTGTTAAAGATGAATTAATTATATCAAGAAGTGGACCTACGACCTCTGGAAGCATATCTTTCAGTAGTTTAGTCGGCATTGGGTCTAACATACATGTTGTTGATTTTGATGATTTGATAAGTTTAGATAATTCTTCCTCTCCTATAGCGGCGAATGATTCTAGTTTTACCTCAGGGACACTACAGTGCACTGTCTGAAGCGAAACTGTAGACGGTTGCATGTTTACAATTTTCTCTCTAATATTGTCAATCTTGCAAGTAAAGAAGTTCATAAAGTCATTACTGCTGTGCTCTTTGGAAACGTCAGCAGTTGAATCTCTGTTTCTAGTTAATTTAGCCACTGTGTCAAATAAATACCTAGGATTATGTTTGTTTTCTATTAAGAGTTTTGAAAAATAAGTAGATCTAGCATTTCTTATAGCCGTTCTGTACTCAATCATTTTTTCTTTCCACGAAAGGCGAAAAACTTCTAGTTTTGTTTTCTTCCAACTACGTTCAGCTTTTCTCACAGCTCGTTTTAGAGCCCGAGTGTGCTCATCATACCACGGCGTTGGATTAGTTTCCTTAATCTTCTTTAGACGTAAAGGAGCGACTGCATCTAATGTGCTGGAAAAGAGAGAGCCAATAGTTTCTGTTGCAGCATCGAGTTCTTCTAAGTTGTCAGGTATACTAAGGCGATGAAACTGCTCGGGGAGATTATTTATAAAGCAATCTTTAGTGGTAGAAGTGATGGTTCTACCATATTTATGGCTGGGTGGTTGTTTTGTAGCCTTTGCTAACTGTATTATACACGAGACTAAATAATGATCTGATATATCATCGCTTTGTTGTAGAATTTCAACAGCATCAATATCAATTCCATGCGACAGAATTAGATCTAAGGTATGATTACGACAATGAGTGGGTCCTGACACGTGTTGTCTAACTCCAATAGAGTTTAAAATGTCTGCAAATGCCAATCCAAATGCGTCTTTATTATTATCTACATGGATATTAAAATCACCAACAACAAGGACTTTATCCACAGCCAGTACTAACTCTGATAGAAAATCAGCAAATTCTTTGATAAAGTCAGTATGGTGCCCTGGTGGCCTGTATACAGTAGCCAGCACAAATGTCAACTTACATAATGTTACATAAAGCACCATCACTTCGAAGGAATTATATTTGAAATTCTTTTGAACGGTTTTGAATATATTACTATAAATTACAGCGACACCTCCCCCTTTGCCTTTCTGTCGAGGATTGTGTCGATAGTCATAACCTTGAGGACTAGACTCATTTAAAGTAATGTAATCGTCTGGTTTTAGCCAGGTTTCTGTCAGACACAGCAAGTCTAGTTTATTGTCTGTGATAATTTCATTTACAATAAGTGCTTTTGAAGAAATAGATCTAATATTCAGTAACCCAAGCTTTATCATTTGTTTATCTGATTTATCTGTGATTTTCATTTTTTGAACATCAATTAAATTTTTTCCCTTAAAAGGTTTCGGAAGTTTTTTGTATTTACTAGTTCGAGGTACAGACACAGTCTCTATGTGATAATATCTAGGTGAAAGAGTTTCTATGTGCTGTGAATTATCTGAGTAATTCTGAAAGGAAAGGACATTATCATGTTAAGTTTGTGTGACATCCCATAATTTTTTACACATTTATCTTTTCCATGTACAAAAATAATTATTACCAATGGATTACAATTTAAAGTTTTCTTGTACACTGGATTGTGAGTCAGTGCAAGAAAGGACTACACTGCAAGAGCAAAAGCACTTTACGTGTTTAGTAGTCTGTTGAACAGTAGATGTTCAGTATATGGACTCATTGGATTCATTGGATGTGTTTATGACACTGAGATCACTCACCCTCAGCTGTTTTCTTCTGCTCAAAGGCACAATGAAGCTCCTGATTGTGGCTGTATTCGTTGAATTGTGTCTTGCCCAGCACAACCCAAACACTAAACATAATAGGACCTCCATTGTTCATCTGTTTGAGTGGCGGTGGGCAGATATAGCTGAAGAATGTGAGAGATACCTGGCACCAAATGGCTACGGAGGAGTTCAGGTATGGTTGGAATTCTTATTGAGTCTGCACTATTTTTAAGGAACAGTACGATAAATGTGATGTTTTGAACTTTGAGCTTTTAGAGGAGTTGTTTATAGAAGGTTATGAATTATGAAAGGTTATAAAAGTGTCAAAATGTCTTTGATTTTACAGATCTCTCCCCCCAGTGAGAGCATTGTGGTGACCAATCCTTGGCACCCTTGGTGGCAGAGGTATCAGCCAATCAGCTACAATTTGTGCTCCAGATCAGGAACTGAGGAAGAGCTGAAGGACATGGTCACACGCTGTAACAATGTTGGGGTAATGCAAAAAAAACATCCTATCATTTTTACAGAAAAAAACCTGGCAGCTGTGCTTGGCAGGAATAATTATGTAAAAAGACAGTAAAAATGTAAACATATTTACAGAACAACCTGTACATTTTACAGTTTAAAACTGTAATTTACAAAATAATAATAATAATTTTAATCTGGTAAACCCAAAGGGCATTTTTGTTGAATTAGCAAGGCCACACTGGAGAAAAAAAAAAAAAAGTATGTGAACTTGTTTCCTAAATCTCTGCAAATATTTTATGCTTTAGTACAGGCAAAAAATGACAGCACCTTTACAGAAACCTTAAGAGCGATGACAAATAACAAATGTAAAAAGATGAGCTCTTAACATCACACAACAACACAACAAAAGTTAAACTAAAGTCAGCAAAATAATAACCTATAATAGCCTAGTCACTGCATAATTTATTAATGCTTCAGTGCATGCTGGGAACTCACAAACCCCTAAAAGTTCAGCAATATTGTTCAATTTGAAAGTCTTTTGGTTCTGACAACTGTGTTTGTCTAGTTGAGACAACATTTGGTGGAATTAAAAGAAAGCAACTACGTATTTTCCAGGTTACAGGACCTTGGTCTAACATGGGTTTTTATGTAGTTTAAAGAAATACTGTATGTGAGTTTAAAGAAACTCACATACAGTATTTGTGACTCAAAAGGTCCTGTAACCTGGAAAATATGTAGTTGCTTTCTTTTACAGAGTGTAGACATCATCTCCATTGTCTGCTTTGCCACAGGTGAACATATATGTGGATGCAGTCATAAATCACATGTGTGGAGCCTCTGGTGGAGAGGGCAATCACTCCAGCTGTGGATCATACTTCAACGCCAACAAGAAGGACTTCCCTTCTGTCCCATACTCATCATGGGACTTCAATGATGACAAGTGTAAAACTGCCAATGAAGAGATTGAAAGCTACAACGACATTTTCCAGGTTCTTAAAAAAACAAAACAAAACAACAACTTAAAATTGCCTTCCGCTGAAATAAAAGTCAATATGAAGTCTCCAAGATATGAAAATTCACCCTATTTATTGTATAAAAATGCATGTTGTTAATCTTGTTGTGAACGAATAATTTGTGTGTATGTTTAGTTTTTTATTATTTGTTTTAACTTTTAAATTAAAATGTCATAACTTGGTCTTCCAGTGAAATTACAAACTTCTCTCTGGTGACTCTGGTATGCTAGACTTCTCCAGTCATTTTGTCGGCGTAAACCCCGCCCCTACTTACAATTGACTGCAAGCTTACATTCAGATCTGCCTGCAATCCAATCAACAACCAATGGATAGGAGCAAGCCCCTGTCCTACATTCGTTTACATAGTTTTCTTTTTCACTCATTTGTGTACATCACAATACGGAAGAAAAGATCTGTTGCTACTTCATTGCGAATTTAAAAAAATCCTAATTTGATATTTGAAAATTTATATAAAATATTTAATTTGTCTAAATATAAATATTTACTTTTGAGTTGCAGTCAGTGGAGAAGTCAAGTTACATTTATTTATATGGCGCTTTATACAATACAGATACTTTGAAAGCAGCTTCACAGTAATAAACAGGAATATAACAGTGTTAGTTGCAAAATTGATCAGTTATGAACCAAACTTCAATTTCAGCTGTAAAGCAGCTCAACAGATGATAATAGTGTCATTTTGAGCTTAATTAAGTTTATTGTTAATTTAATTCAGTTCATTATCAGTGCAACCTTGGCATCCGTTCTCAGGTCTTTGGTCTGTCCAGCACTGGAAAGCTTTTCTAATATTAACACGGGTCCTAAAGCTCTTGCCTGATCATAACCTATCTTTTTCCAGTGATATTTGACCTTTACTCTTTTGTAATGTCTCTCAGCCATGTCTCTTTCTACAGTCTTTCTTCAAATCTTCCTCTTGCTTTCTCCTTCCCCATCATGAGTGGACACGCCCCCTACTGCTGATCGGCTGAAGTGTGTTGTGGTGCTGGTCCGATCCACTTTCAACAGCATTTCTCAGAAATCACTTACTGCACCTTTTGTTTAGCTATAAAGTAGCTCTACAGAAGACAATTGTGTCTTTATTCAACTCAGTTTATTTTAAAGCTGATTCAGTATCATTGACAATGTTGCAAAGTTCAACAGTTATGAAACTAATTCTATTTAGCTATAAAGCAGCTCTACAAAAGACAATTGTGTCATTCAGCTCAAGTCAGAGTCACTGTTGATTCAAAGAAAGCACATTATGGTTTAGTTACAGTATCTACCAGCAGGGGGCACACTGCTCAAGCTAATGTTAGGTGCACAGCACTACAGAAAGCTAATCATATATTTAAAGACTCATAGTTTCTTGTTTTCTGTTGTGTTGGTGCATGCTTTTCATTAAAAGGTTCATAATCATCCCTGACTTTAATTACAATCCACAAACTTCAATCCAAGTAGTAACACTAGAATCTGCAACTAGTCACAGCATGCTTCATTGTGTGCGCTAGAAGCCTGATTTCAATTCCCCTGCTAGCAGTTCAACAGGCTGTTTTTTGCTGCACTGATTTTAAGACTTGCTGACTTGTTGATTTTGTGATGACAGGTTAGAGATTGTCGCTTGGTGAGTCTCCTGGATTTGGCCCTGGAGAAGGACTATGTTAGAGGAAAAGTGGCCGAATACATGAACAAACTGATCGATATAGGTGTGGCTGGATTCAGAGTAGATGCTTGTAAGCACATGTGGCCTGGTGACCTTAGTAACATCTACGGCAGACTCAAGAGCCTGAATACCACTTGGTTTTTACCTGGAACCAAGCCCTTTATTTATCAAGAGGTATTACAATATCATCAAGACCAGAGTTACTTAAAATAGTTGTTAAAAGCATTAACACATTTTTTTTTTTCAGGTTATAGACTTGGGTGGGGAGACCATTAAAGCCAGTGAATATTTTGAACTTGGAAGAGTGACAGAGTTCAAGTACAGTGCAAAACTGGGCACGGTCATTCGTAAATGGGAAAAAGAAAAGCTAAGCTATCTCAAGTATGCAACAGTAACCTCTATTATTACGATGCTATCTGGAAAATTTGATTCTGATTGGTCAATCGCAACATTGAGTGCTCATATATTTTTGTACATTTCACTGTTGTCCATGGCAATATACCAGGGCTATATTAATGTCTCTCATATGTCATTCATTTAATTTTACATCTCTCTTTTCATACCAGCGCAAGTGCAGAATAGTTATTTAAGGGCCACTTAACAACTGTTGCGATGTCAACTGCTAAAAAATAACTACATTGTTCATTCATAGCGAAACTAATCTGGATTTCACATTAGTACTAATATATCTTAATACTGTTACAGTGTTTGTCTTGTTGCTAGGCTGATTTTTTTATTTAATGATCTCCAGTATATTTCTTAGGCAACTGAGCATTAAGCAAATATACAATTCCTTACAGGGTCCTGATTACCATGTATGGGTTTATTTTGCAAGATTTACCAGCTTACTGTAGACTATATGTAGTGATATCTTCAATTTGTACATAAATATAAGTGTTACAACTTGGAGAGAACCTTGCCAGAAAGTTTTAACAAAGTTCTGAGAACGTTCCCTGTTAGCTGGGTATGATCATGCACAGCAATCTTTTGGCTTTGAAGAGCTATTGAAAGAGTTGTTTGAAACAGTGTTTTGTCTTAGGAATTGGGGAGAGGGCTGGGCTTTCATGCCCTCTGATAAAGCCTTGGTGTTTGTGGACAATCATGATAATCAGAGAGGCCACGGCGCTGGTGGAGCTTCTGTTCTGACATTCTGGGACTCTAGGTAAAGTATTTTGTTCAAGAACAACGACTATTCGTACTGTGAGTGATATGTTGACAAAAAGTGTATTTTGCAGGCTTTATAAGATTGCTTCAGGGCTCATGTTGGCTCATCCATATGGTGTCACCAGAGTCATGTCTAGTTACCATTGGGATCGACATTTGGTGAATGGAAAGGTCAATACTTAACATGATTACATTATAGACTTATAATTGATGAACCCATGTGCTTCACATTACATTAATGAATAGCGTGCAACAGGGCTAAGGGCGCATCAGGGTTAATCCCCTAAACTACTAAATGGCACAAAAACTCACTACAGCACTTTCCTAAACATCCACATTGCAGGTGGAAATCTGGCTGATTCATGAAGCGATTACGGGCAACAATGCAAAATAGATTCTGCGCTAGGTTGATGTAATAGTTAATGTGTTTTAAAATGTTATAGATTTATGTAGCAAATGATAATCGTTAAAATCAGCAAATACAATTGAAGACAAAGGTCTTGTTAATGGTTTTCAGTTTTGTTCAAGGGAATCAACAGTTTTTCAATAAATGAAGATCATGTAAAAGTATAGTATTTGAGGTAAAAAGCATCCCTATTGGGTTTAAAAGCACAATAATTGGAGTAGTGAAAATAATTTTCCTAAAGGTGTGCCTTTAGCCCTGTAACACCCAATAGATTATTTCATACCACACAAGTCTATATAAAGCCTGAACAAATAATGTTTTGGTGAAATAAAACACAGGATCAGAATGACTGGATGGGCCCTCCAAGCAATGCCAATGGATCCACTAAGCCAGTACCCATCAAACCAGACTCCACCTGTGGGGACAAGTGGATATGTGAGCACAGATGGCGTCAAATCAGGTGGGTGTGAATTTTAGTTTTGCTGGACACATTTTCTTGAATTCATTGTCAAATCCCAGCAATTCTCTTGCTCTATTCCCCACCCCAGGAATATGGTGATTTTTCGCAATGTGGTCAATGGCCAGTCTCTCTGCAACTGGTGGGACAATGGTAATAATCAGATCGCCTTTAGCCGCGGCAGCAAGGGATTCATTGTCATCAACAATGATGAATGGTGAGAAACTTGCAACACTAACCCAAGAATAGTGAACATGTTAAATGTGTAATAATACAAATTTAGCATATGATTAATTAGGGTTAGTTCATCCAAAAAGGAAAATTCTGTCATTAATTACTCACCCTAATGTCGTTTCAAACCCGTAAGACCTTCGTTCATCTTCGGAACACAAATTAAGATATTTTTTATAAGATACCAGGTTGAACACACTGTAGTCACACCTTTCTGGGCCTTGTAGTGGTAATTAAATTTCTGTCTATGGAGGAGTCAGAGAGCTCTTGGATTTGATCAAAAATATCTTAATTTGTGTTCCAAATATGAATAAAGGTCTTAGGGGTGAGCAATAAATGACAGAATTTTCATTTTTGGTTGAATTAATCCTTTAAGTTGGCATGGAACAGAAGTTGTGATAGTCTTTTCTTCCCTATTGTGACGTATATCAGAGAGAAACGGCTTCTCGAACAAGGAAATATTTAGGGCGGGACTTGATTTTGTCCATCGAGAATTGATTTGATGCTTGTGAGAAGAGAAGAAAAGAGATGTATGAAGCCCCTAAAGGGACATGGTGATGTCAATGCTTTGGGGTTCTCACACATTTTTTGCGTTTCCCTGAGAAACTTTGCGTTCCCTCTTAATACCTTTGTGTTCCTTCACAAAACTTTTTGCAAACATTGTGTGAGGGAACACAAACTTTTTCAGGGGAACACAAACATTTTGTGAGTGAACGCAAAAGCATTGATTTAAAAATTTTCCTCCCATCGCATATTTTTTTTCCATCACCATGTCCCTTTAGCGACTCCGTAGACATGTCACTGCAAGAGGGAGGAGAACCTATTTTGATTAAAGATTATGGGGGCTTATGAATTTTAGAAAAAATAATGATGTGCACAGATAAATCATTTATAATAAACACTGCAATATTCCACACTCTTAGAAGAAAAGGTTCTGTATAGAACTTTAAAGGGTTCTGTCGTGTGCTTCATATAGAACCTTTTAGGAGTTCCATTGTGGGATCATTTTATGGATTTAGTTTTAATTAAGTAATTTAGTTTTAATTCATTTTTAATTGTAATGTAATTTAATGAAAGAAACGATTCGTAAACATACTTTATCAATAGAAAAAAAATATGCAAAAAAAAAAAAAAAGTAACATTTCTCCTTATACAGAACCTTCATATAAAAATTGAGTCAAGAACTTTAAGGTTCTCTATAGAACCCCACTGAAACATTTTTTCTAAGAGTGCATAAAAAATAAGAATTGTCCATTTTGATTCATGGTAACTTTAACTGGATTTGATTAATGCCCCAGGCAACTGAATGTGACGCTGAACACTGGCCTGCCCGAGGGCACATACTGTGATGTCATCTCTGGAGATAAGAGTGGGAACAGTTGCACAGGGAAACAGGTGTCAGTGGTTTCTGATGGACGTGCCACTTTCCACATCAGGCACACAGAGGAGGATCCATTCATTGCCATCCATGCTGACTCGAAACTGTAGATTCACTTAGAATAATCACAATAAAGCAGAGTCACTAAACTCAACAGTGTGGTGGAAAAGCTTTTGTTTAAGATCACATCATAAATCATATCATGACAAAGATAAACCAAATTGTGTTGTAGCCCACAAAACTACAATCTCCTAATTCAGTGAACAAGCATCCAAACCTTGATTCTTGACACAGTCTACAAGTCGCTGCATGTACTGTTGCTAGCAGGTGTTCCTCCTTGATTGCAAGTATCAGGTGGTAGATCATGTGAGCTCTGCTGTCTACATTTGGATAACATCTGAATAAATAACAACAAACTGAATGCATAGCCTATACATTTTTGTATCTTAGCCAATAGTGAACACAAATATGAATATTACAAAATAAATGGAAAGTGTATTAGAGGTAAATAATGACCAAATCCACTAAAGGATGTTATCTTAATGAAACGTGTAAAAGCACTGACAATATTTTTTGATGTAAATGAGTCAGATGTTTAAATATTTTGTAAAAGAAAAAAAGACCACAGACGAGGCGACATTATTCAGGGGCCAGTTGCATAAACCACTTACTTAAAAGTTAAGACACTAATGTTTTTCTTGAAAAGTGGTCCTAATTTTTTTAAGTCCGTTACATAAAAAGGTAGATTGCTGTATTTTGAATTGGAAAAATAACTGATTACCCCTTGGTTAACTGCAAGTTGGTCAAACTAGTTATTAAAACAGTCTTAATATAGTGACTAAGTTTATGCAACTGGCCCCTGGTTGCTTCTGGAGGTGAATGAAGTACTGTTTTTTACTAAATAAAATACTTAAATGTGTAAAGAGTGGTTGTATAAGATAATAGTGAACACAAATAGGAATATTACAAAAGAAATGGAAAATTTATTCTAGGTAAATGATGACTAAATCCACTTCAGGACGTTATCTTAAAGGAGCTGTATGTAAGAAATCTATTTCAATTAATCATAAAATGGCCCTGATGTGTCACTAGACATTAAGAAATCATGTTCATTTCAAATACTTATATCACTGACAAAAGTAGTCCGGCCAGGATATTGTCATTTAAAAAGTGGACTTGCAGCCCTCAACTGATGTTGATGTTGTCATTTTGTGTTTTGGCCTGACGCGCCTCCCTCCACCTATCTACCAATCACGAAGTCAGTAGTGTTTCGGGATCCGTGTTGCCAGCTTTGCTGTAACCTACCCTAACTCCAGTCGGATAAAAATGTCTAATGTTACTTAATCAAAAAGACCTCGTTATAATTCAGAAATTCGTCGTGACAAAGTCCGAAATAAAACCAGAATTTGTATTGGAGATGCTTTTGAAAGATGGAGACGGCTGAAAACGGAGAAGAACACAGACGCCAACGTTGCTAATTTTCTCCTGGACAGGTAAGATTCATCTATGCTTGGCTAACTTGTACTTGATGTCAATGGACATTTCATATATTCATGACAGTCGAACAAAGTTATGCATGTTTGTGCAAAGTAACATAACGTTAGCTCACATGGACGTATGCTCTGTCATTATGCTGAGACGCTGAGGAAAACAACATTAGCACGCCCGTTATGGCAATTTGAAACGTAATTGAAGTGTAGCCTAATGTTACCTCAGTAAAAATGATTCGTCATTTGTTCTTCACGTATATCGTGGACTAAGTTTTTTAAATACATAATTACTTATCAAAATATCTCTCATGAAGCATAAACAGAATTAACACAAAAAAAACTTACTGTGTACGTCTGTTCGTCACTTGCCATTGGAAGCTCATTGAAGCAGCCTACGTTTCTGCTGAATCCTGCAGCTCATCTGGCAACCTCGAGTCAGGGGGTAGGGGGAGGGGATACACCGCTCTACAGTATTTTTATAGTGATTGCAGTACCAGTTTAGGCCACAATCCTACATACGGCTCCTTTAATGAAACGCGTAAAAGCACTGACAATATTTTTTGACGTAAACGAGTCGAATTTGCGGGGTTGGCAAATGAATTTTTGAAAATCTCCTTGGCATTTTAGGGGAAAATCACGTTTATTTACATTAAGTATTTAAATATTTTGTTAAAAAAAAAAACTTTTCAAATGGCTTGTAAGTTAACTTAACCAGCAGCACCACCACACAACAAGAGTGATTCTTTGGGCGCGAAAATTTAAGACCAGGCGACCGTTAATCTGGTTGCTTCCGAAGGTGAGTAAAATGTACTTTTCTTACTATATATACTACTTAAATGTGTAAAGAATGGTTGTACAAGATAATAGTGAACACAAATAATAACATTACAAAATAAATGGAAAGTTTATTCAAGGTAAATGATGACCGTTACTCCACTTCAGGACGTTGTCTTAATGAAACGTTATCATAAAAGCACTACAGACATCGTAAATAAACTTCGTTATAGTTAACGTTTAACTATTTGTGTAAATAATTATATTTTGCCATAAAAGAGTCGAATTTGCCGCCCTAGCGAATGTTTATGTGCTACAGTACGTTACCTACATTTAACCACTAGACGGCGTAATAGTAAAATTCAATGTTACAGGGATAGTTTACCCAAAATGAAAAAGTTGTCATCACTTATTACCCTCATGTTGTTCCAAGCCTGTATGAGTTTCTTTCTTCTGTTGAACACTAAAGAAGATATTATTTTGAAGAATGTTGTTGACGGTAGCCATTTACTTACATAACGTAGTATTTATTTTTTAGTCAATGGCTACCATCAACTGTCTTGTTTGAGGGACAAGTTTACACTTTATGTAAAGTTTAGACTTACAACCAGGATACTTTTTGTTGTTATAATTTAAATATTATACTTAAAAATGTACTAATTTGCTAATTGTTGCTTTGATCTAGGTTAATTTGGTTTATTTTCACACTAATTATTTTTTCGTTATTTTATAAAGCCCTGTGAAAGCAGCCAGATGTTGTGTAGCAGCACTGAAGAGGTGACACCAGGTTCAAGCTCTGAACCCGGGCCCTGCAGCAGCACTGTAACCCCACATAACCTGTTCAGCTACAGTCAGGGTATCCGTAGACAGCAGTATCCTCAGTCATCTTCTGGCCTACTGACTTCACACAGATCCGATGATGTCAGGAACAGTCGGTGTGCAGGATCAAGCACTGCCACTGATACTGTGTTCACAGAAACAACACCGACTGGAGGTGAGAGACTGAAAGCAACAACACATTAATATTAATAGCTCAAAAAAGAGCATGATTACTGAACTTGGCTTTATAATAACAGATTTAGCAATGGATAATAAACAATTTCTGTTTTTGTTTTCTAAGTATTAGTAAGTATTGTTGTTCAGCAAATAATTTAAGTAATTCGTGTACATTGCTTTTGCTAACATTAATTATATCCAAAATATTTATACAAAACAGTGGGGACCAGGGCTCTCAGGTATGAGACCACTAGTGAATATGTTTTTGTTTTTGCTAAGTAGATAAAAATGTTTAACTGCATAACAATTTGAGTAAACCTTTTAATGAAAAATTAAGATTAATCGCACAGTTTCTAATGGCGGCTGGTGGGATTTAAAGGGTTAGTTCAAAATAATGTCATTTATTACTCACCCTCATGCCGTTCCACACCCGTAAGACCTTCGTTCATCTTCGGAACCCAAATTAAGATATTTTTGTTGAAATCCGATGGCTCAGTGTGGCCTGCATAGCCAGCAATGACATTTCCTCTCTCAAGATCCATAAAGGTACAAAAAACATATTTAAATCAGTTAATGTGAGTAAAGGGGTTCAATATTAATATTATAAAGCGACGAGAATATTTTTGGTGCGCCAAAAAAACTAAATAATGACTTATATAGTGATGGCCGATTTCAAAACACTGCTTCAGGAAGCTTCGGAGCGTTATGAATCTTTTGTGTCGAATCATGATTCGGATCGCGTGTCAAACTGCTGAAATCACGTGACTTTGGCGCTCCGAACCGCTGATTCGACACAAAAGATTCATAACGCTCCGAAGCTTTTCCCCTCCCAATTTTTTTTTTTTGCATGTACAGCAAGACAATATAAATATAATTTCACACACCTACTTGATGCAAAAATCCATCCGTTTTGTCTTTGTTAATGTCCGTGTTAAAAGAGCATCTTCTGCCATTTAGTGAAGCTGTTTGCTGTAGCTTATATCCAGCTTAGGCATGGAGTCTTCCTTCATTGGTAACTTGGTAAATTTGTTGGTGATCAAATAATATATTTAATAATTCTATTCTCCATATTTAAGATAGTTGGTACATTATCAGTGGTTAGCGGTTCAAACTAATATCACGTAATTTACGAATCTATGCATATAGTACAAATGTCTGCCAGTAATTATGGAGGCAACATGGAGACAACATTAAAATATAAATATTAAATAAATTAATAATTTATTGCTTATTTATCAATATCCATGCATTAAAGTATCAAGTGTTTCTGATGAAGTTAAAAATGCATTAATAATTCTCACCTCACACACACTGATCTGATTGGAATACACTGGAATACATCACATCCAGTGTGTTGCAAACAATGTAGTTGCTTTGTTGTAAAGCGTCCTGTCCATCAGCTGTCGTATGTTGTGTGCAGTGGAAAGGCGGCTTTAGACTCTTGGACCCCACTGTATTTTGACCATCTGCAATCCTGATCACTAGATAAGATATTTGCATGAAAACCCACATTGGTTGAATAGTTCTCTTTCTCCTTAGCTTGGTGGCATGTCTCTGGAAGAGCAGACAGGATCAGCTCTTCTGTGGGTTCATCTGTCCACTCCTGGAGCTCCAACACTCCACATCTGAAGACCACACCTGCACTCTCACACCATGGCCAAACCCCTCAGAGAGACCTCAACAGTACGTAACTTAGTAACCCACACCTAGCACTCAAGTTTTTTTTTTTTTTTTTTTCTGGGTGCATATCGCTAGTTGCTAGTCCTGATTAATTTATTTGTTCACTGTGCAACTCTTTTAACATAGTGACAACGTCTTCATCTGCGTCTGCGTGTCATGCGTCCTCTGTGATAGTGGCTGTGGTGGAGGGACGTGGTTTAGCTCGGGGGGAGATTGGCATGGCCAGTATCAACGTGAAATGTCCAGAGCTGGTGCTCTCACAGTTTGCAGACACTGGAACTTATGCTAAGGTAAAGATGCATTCATTCTCCAAACTGCCTGTCTTCTGTAGGGTCACAGGTAAGGTAAAGATGAAACCAGTTATTGCAATAGCAACAAACATTATGAAAGCAATATTTTAGTGATCAAAAAAATCATTTAGTTCAGTTAGAGAACAGACACTACAATTAAAAAATGAAGGCATATACTCAATTCAGCGTGAGCCGAACGAGAGTCGCAGCACAGATCAGCAAGGTGTACTCCGTGCCTCCAAGCAGTCTTATTAGTTTTTAATAGAAGCGAGTTTATATTTGTTTCTTATTTATTTGGTTCCGCAGTGTTTGTTGATTTTCAGTTTTTTATTTAAACTTTGTCTATATTATTTGTTATTTTATATTAGGCCTATACTGTAGCATGGTGTATGCCATGCTTATTTGTTTTGTTAATAATAGGTCTGTTTAATATAATCGTTTTGTTGTGTTTTTCATTAAGAATAATAATGAACCCACCATTCAAGCAATTGTCGCTAATTTGAAACTATAAATGTGACTAAATGTAAAGTGAGACTAAAATGCGCATGAGCATTATTATGCAATTTAAAACCAGGGTGGAGAAGAGGGAAACTGGACCTTTTAGTGAAAACAACAGACTTCTCTCTGGAGATGTATACAGGACATCTCCAATCATTTAGTGCGCTTAAAGGTGCAGTGAGTGATTTCTGAGAAACGCTGTTGAACATTTATCTCGCGGGATTTAAATCGCAGGACATTTGTAGAAAGACCATAGAAAGAGAGATAACTGAGATATTACCAACGAGGTATAAAATTGGATAAAGAGGTTTAGGATCCCTGTTAAACGATTGGTTCAATTTCAAATGAAAATTAATGAGGTTGATTTTTCACTGTTTTCTTGATGTATTTGCACTGTTTTATCATTGCTTTTGTGGTTAGGTTTGCCATTTTGTGACATTTGGAGTTCATTTTATACTCAAAATGGCACATTCATACTCAAAAAACGATCCATCGAATGTTACCGTCATTGTGTATTGTGTACCAAGTATTGAAGTCTCTGTGTTCAGGTGCCGTGTTACTTCTAATATGTAGAAATGGTGTCTACACAATATCTATTGTATTATTTACTTAGATGTTTGTAAGTAAAGCATATACTTTAAAAGCATGGTTTAACTCAGTGTTATATTGTTTGAGTAAAAAGTATTGCAAAGAAACCTTGAACTAAGTAGAAATTACTCTTTTAGCCTACTGGCCAAGTGAAAAGTACTTATTTTCTTTGTTAATTTTACTTAGTTTCAAATTTCATATGTGAAATTTACTTGCGTGCAATATGCGTGCAAAAACTTGCAAAAGACAAATTAAGTAAATTTAACTTATGACTTTCTTCTTTCTGATGAACACAATCGGAGATATATTAATAAATATCCTGATGCATCCAAGTTTTTTAATGGCAGTGAACACAAAAGAGTATGAGCTGAAGAAAGTGCCTCTATCTACATCCATCCATCATAAACGTACCTCACACAGCTCCAAGGGGGGCCTTCTGAAGAGAAGCGATGCGTTTGTGAAAAAAAATAAAATCCATATTTAATAAGTAATGAAGTAAAATATCTAGCTTCCGCCAGACCGCCTTCTGTAAAGCTAAGACAATATCATGCAGTAGAGGACTGTGCTCTTTGTAAAACTAACACTAATGATTTTGAATATTAATACAGGTAATTACCAAGCTGCATAACTTGATGCCTCTGGAGATTCTGATGCCAGACACTGCTAGTGTGAAAGGGCAAGGAACCAAACTCTACAACCTCATCACAGAGACCTTCCCGGTATCATACTTGTTTGCTGTCTTTATCTCGGCTATAAATCAGGGTTGGGTAACTCACACCATACAGACTGTAAATTAGCACTATTGTCAGAGATTCTGCCCACATATTTATTTAACTGAGTTTTAGAATTAGAATCTTGTTTAACTGATTGCAGAATATTTACCTCTTTTTTATTTATTTTTTATTTTTTTATACCTGTGCAGTCAGTCACATTCACTGCCGTTCTGAGGAGGTACTTCAACGAGAAGAAGGGCCTGGAGTACATACAGCAGCTTTGTGTCCCTGAGTTCAGCACTGTACTGATGGAGGTGCAAACCAAGTAAGCCATCCATCTATGATAAACTTTGGTTTTATGTATTTCCATGTATCTGTTTCAAGTTTTTGTTTTAGTTCCAGGATTTTGGATGTATATGATAAGTCACATTATTTGTGGTGCTGCACTAGTATAAGAACTCCACCTATAAAAATACTCAAGATAGACATTATCTCAGAGGTGACCTTTCATCGTGACAGTGTGAATTATTATTATTATTGACTCTGAGTTTCAGTTCCATTTCAGAGTGATATGAATGTATCTCTATAAATACAATAATTAACATTATTTGTAAGACAGCGGTGCAAAACTCTCAGCCCTGGAGAGTTTAATTCCAACACACATAGTTTTCAAATAAGCCTGAGGGAATCAGGTGTGTTTAATTAGGATTGAAGCTAAACTCTGCAGGGCTGTGGCCCTCCAGGAACTGAGTTTTGCACCCCTGATGTAAGACATATCAAAAATGATAAATATGACTGAAACAATATCAAATAAAACATGTTGTCTCTCTATAGATACTACTGCCTGGCATCTGCATCTGCCCTACTAAAATACTTTGAGTTTGTTCAGAACTCAATATATGCCCCTAAGTCACTGAAAGTGGTCTTCACTGGCAGTGAGCAGACAGCCATGATTGACGCGATATCAACCAGCAACTTGGAGCTAGTCGTGAACCAGAGAGATCACAGGTTAGAAATTAAAGACACAGAGCATGACATTGCATAAATAAAATGACCTGCACAAAATCTTTATTACAGAATTCCACAGAAAACTCCACAGATTTCTATAGAATTTGAACACCTGTCATCCACAAAGATCTACACATCCCCTGCCCCATGTTCAGCTCCATTTCACACAGTTTATCGTATTTTAATACACACCAAAGAATGTAAAAAAGCGAAGGTGTGAGAAGCGACAGTCTTTGCCTAAACTTTAATTATAAACTATGTGCGCATCTTTTTTTTAAAGGTGCCCTAGAACGTTCTTTCACAAGATGTAATATAAGTCTAAGGTGTCCCCTGAATGTGTCTCTGAAGTTTCAGCTCAAAATACCCCATAGATTTTTTTAAATTATTTTTTTTAACTGCCTATTTTGAGGCATCATTAACTATGCACCGATTCAGGCTGCGGCCCCTTTAAATCTCGCGCTCCCTGCCCCCCGAGCTCTCGACTATAATACAGTGCATAAACAAAGTTCACACAGCTAATATAACCCTCAAATGGATCTTTACAAAATGTTCGTCATGCATACTGCATGCATGCTTCGGATCATGTGAGTATAGTATTTATTTGGTTGTTTACATTTAATTCTGAATGAGTTTGATGGTGCTCCGTGGCAAACGGGCTAATGCTACACTGTTGGAGAGATTTATAAAGAATGAAGATGTGTTTATGCATTATAGAGACTGCAAGTGTTTAAAAATGAAAATAGCGACGGCTCTTGTCTCCGTGAATACAGTAATAAATGATGGTAACTTTAACCACATTTAACAGTACATTAGCAACATGCTAACGAAACATTTAGAAAGACAATTTACAAATATCACTAAAAATATCATGTAATCATGGATCATGTCAGTTATTATTGCTCCATCTGCCATTTTTCACTATTGTCCTTGCTTGCTTACCTAGTCTGATGATTCAGCTATGCACAGATCCAGACGTTAATACTGCCTGCCCTTGTCTAATGCCTTGAACATGAGCTGGCATATGCAAATATTGGGGGCGCACATATTAATGATCCCGACTGTTACGTAACAGTCGGTGTTATGTTGAGATTCGCCTGTTTTTCGGAGGTCTTTTAAACAAATGAGATTTACACAAGAAGGAGAAAACAATGGTGTTTGAGACTCACTGTATGTCATTTCCATGTACTGAACTCTTGTTATTTAACTATGCCAAGGTAAATTAAATTTTTGATTCTAGGGCTCCTTTAAAAATTCATGTGCCCTCATAATCTTTAATCAAAATAGCTTCCCCTCCCTCGTGCAACGACATCTCTTCTTCTCTGATGACGTGTTTAGTGGCGTTAGGGCGGGGCAACCTGTCATTCACATGAGATCAGAGCAAAAGCAAGCATCCAATCAATTCCTGATGGACAAAATCAAGTCATGCTCTACATTTTTTCTTGTTCAAGAAGCATTTTTACTCGGATATATGTCAAAATAAGGAAGAAAGGGCTATCAAAACTTCTGTTTCATGCCGACTTCAATGTCAGTAACCATATGCTGTTATATGCAGAAGTCAGCACACTCTGTTTGGGGTCTTAAACTACACTAAGACTGCCGGTGGGGAGCGGCGGTTACGCTCCAATATTCTTGAGCCCCTGCTGGATGTGGTCACTATCAATTCACGTTTGGACACCATACAGGTGATCACCTGTTATCTGTCTGTTTTTTTTTCTTTTCACTCAGTAGTTCTGTCATTAGCTAATTAAATAATCTTCTCTTTGATTTGTTTCCAGGAGCTGTTGCAGAATGAGGAGCTCTTCTTTGGTCTGAAGACTGGTAAATACTACATTATATGTGTCAGTTATAGAGACTTTTTTTCTACCTTGTTTCACCCCTTGAGTCTGCAGTTTAGAATGGTAATTTGTTTATTAAGTCTGTATCGCTCCACGTGTGTAAGCAGCATGTACATGGTTTGCAACAGCAGGCCTATGTTGTGCTTTTACGCTAAAGGTGTTTCTTCTGTGTAACAGCAATACAGAAAAAGGTTATTTTAGGTCACTGTATTGAGAATTCAACCATGGTTATCAGGAGTGGCCCACTGAGAATTATGGCAAACTTAAAGGGTTAATTCACCCAAAAATGAAAATTCTGTCATTTATTACTCACCTTCATGCCGTTCCACAACCGTAAGACCTTCGTTAATCTTCGGAACACAAATTAAGATATTTTAGTTGAAATCCGATGGCTCCGTGAGGCCTGCATAGGGAGCAATGACATTTCCTCTCTCAAGATCCATAAAGGTACTAAAAACATATTTAAATCAGTTCATGTGAGTACAGTGGTTAAATATTAATATTATAAAGCGACGAAAATATTTTTGGTGCGCCAAAAAAAACAAAATAACTACTTATAAAGTGATGGCCGATTTCAAAACAATGCTTCAGGAAGCATCGGAGCACAATGAATCAGCGTATCGAATCTGCTGTTCGGAGCGCCAAAGTCACGTGATTTCAGCTGTTGGCAGTTTGACACGCGATCTGAATCATGATTCGATACACTGATTCATTTATGCTCCGAAGCTTCCTGAAGCAGTGTTTTAAAATCGTCCATCACTAAATAAGTCGTTATTTTGTTTTTTTGGCACACCAAAAATATTCTCGTCGCTTTATAATATTAATATTGAACCACTGTACTCACATGAACTGATTTAGATGTGTTTTTAGTACATTTATGGATCTTGAGAGAGGAAATGTCATTGCTCCCTATGGAGGCCTCACGGAGCCATCGGATTTCAACTAAAATATCTTAATTTGTGTTCCGAAGATGAACGAAGGTCTTACGGGTGTGGAACAGCATGAGGGTGAGTAATAAATTACAGAATTTTCATTTTTGGGTGAACTAACCCTTTAATCATCATGAAATCTTATTTACTTGAGGAGGGAGGCCACATTTACATTAAAATATTACACAGATCAGAACCCAAACCCTTAGACTGATTTAAAATAGTTGAATAGAAAAGCTGTCTGTTACTTGCATCAATCCATACAGATGTCTTTTTTTTTGTTTTTATCAAATAATGTGTGAGTAGCTTGCTTCATTATTTTTTGTTCCTTGATAAATGCCTATATTGCAAAAGACTATTGATAAATAGGCCTTTTCTTACATTTTTAGAGTATTGAGTATTGACACAAAAAACAACAAAACAAAACATACAAAAACAAACAAACAAACAGGTTCTGTACCAAAACCTTACAGCGTATACTGTAAACTGTAAATATGGGTGCCAAAATAAATGTGCAGTGTGAAACAAGCCTTACTTGTTATGTGCAATTTTTTGGTGCTCTCAATAGCTCTTGCTTCAGGATCACACCTACCTAGAATTGCACCCACAATCTTAATATATTAATGTTAAACAGATGCCTAAATGTTTGGCTGGCACCACTCCATGACGGGACATTACTGGTATTGTGCTTTTATTCACAGCCATTGCACACTTCCTGGATATAGATGAGCTGCTGTCTGCTCTTGTTCAGGTCCCAAAGCAAGAGACGGTAGGCATAGGAAACACATTTTCCAGAGTACTGACTTTTAAGATGTTGCTTTCTTATTAGAACGATGGGGTGGGTAATTGAATTCACAAATTTTTTTTAATTCATCTTAATTTAGGATATCATTGGTGAGAGAATTTTACACTGTCTACAGGTCTACACTGGGGAAAAAAGCAAAAACATCTGAATTAACTGGTTTTATTCAAGTCAAAAATAATATTTAACATCATTGAATTAACCTAATACATTAATTTATACCAACAAATCTATTTTTTTATAGGCTAAATCAGGTAAAAATAGCTCTTTAAGATTAAATTGCAGTTAATCAATTTTTATATTGTATTTAAGTAGCAGACAAAATTTAGTAGATTATATCCTTTAGCAAGAGAGATTATATCCTTTAGCAAGAGAGAAATTTGGCTTATAAATTCAAGCTTTTCTTCTTCATAATGACGTTTAAACTATTGTTGTTTGAATTAGTGACCCTCAATAGTTTAGCAGTTACTCTGTACTAGAGATTTTTTAAATATTTTTTTCTCATGTAGGTACCGGTGGCTGAAGCAAAAATAACGCAAGTAATTCAGCTAAAGCACATTCTAGAACTGGTCCCATCACTGAAGGTAACTTGTGCATTTTTAATGACATACTGTCATTAAAAGGCCTGTACAGAATCTGCAAAGCACCCATATTTTGATGTTTATGCATTTTGGTCAGTGTAACTAAGGATGTAAATGTAAGCAAGTAAATTCTTCCTGATTAGACGGTGCTGCAACCTTCCAAAACAGCCTTGTTGAAAGCATATTGTGCCTCAATTGAAGACAGTAGGTAAAAAGTTTTACACACTCAGCTCTGTGAAATATATTTGCATAGTTAAATAAGATGAGTTTGATTAGATGATGTGTCGTGCATACAGCAATAACACAGGAGGAGCAGAGAGTCCCATGTATGTGTGCTAAGATCAATCAGCACTTTTATATGTGCATTTGATGGTTTAATTCTAGTATGCAGCCTATCAGGTTTTATTATTTTATCTTTAATGTTTCTCATTTGTGTTGGATTAGGTTCAACATCATTCTGGATCAGATCAAATCAGTGATTACTGATGACACCAGCTACATGAAAGGCAGTTTGACCATGCGCACACAGAAGTGCTATGCTGTGCGGCCCAATGTCAGCGAATTCTTAGATATTGCACGACGAGCCTACACAGAGGTGATAGATGACATAACAGGTGAGCTCCTTAACTTCAGTGGACTATGAAAAGGATGGATATGTAGGTTATTGTGAAATACTAATCCATCTGCACTAACTATACCGCCACAACATGTTAAATTACTGTTAAATACTTTTTATTATTTAATAATTGTATTATTAAATTTTAGTTCCTGAAGTCAACTCATAATGTTTATTAAAATTCATAATTTACTAAGAAGTTTCTGAATTCCAAATAGGCATGGTAAATGTGGTTTGTCATGTGTGCATATGTTCAAATTAGTACTGTTAATTGATTTAAAAAAATAACTAATAAATCACACATTTTTTCTGTAAATAATCATGATCAAAAACATTGGAGTTTTTAATATTTTTGTATTGTAATAATTTCACAGTTACTCTCCAAATTCATGTAGAAACAACTTAAAGACAGTATATTGTAAATATTTGTTTAATGGCATCTTTTTGTGAATGAAGGCCAGTATCACTGATACTAATACTGGTAATGATGTCTTTATGAAATTTTTTTTAAACATTAATTATAGACATTCAACATTACAGTATAACTGAAAGTTATCAATTCTAGCAGGTAGGAAATATACAGAAATTGAATAAAGTTATCAAACACTTTACAGTCTTCACTGCATAAATTATAAATGAAATATAGGTTAATCCTTATTAAAGCTACAGTTTTCTCTGTTACCTCTGATCTTTGATTAACATTAATTACAGACATCACAGCAACTGGTTTATTAGGCTGCTGTGACTTTAAGAGCTGCCGCTGCCGAACATGATGCGAATCTGTCACGCATCTCATTGTGTTTTTCACAACTCTTTAAGTTCCTTTAAGACTTTATTTAACTCATTTAACACTGCTCTTATGAAGATACTCAACAAAACAGGCATTTTGGCATAATTCTGTGTGTAATTGTTTGTTCAAGTGCAAAAGAGAACTGGATTCTTGTGCGTCTTTCTGTGCACAGGAGTCGTGTGTGTGTGTCACACAGACACGACCTTCACAGACAGCGTGTTCTCGTTTGTCTTGTGGCGCTTAAATGGTTTAAAAACATTTGCGTGAATAAAAGCATGATCATATAATGTAACTAGCCAAATTATGACTGAAAAATGGATGATGCGTTAATTGTGTTAAAGCTGCAGTCTGTAAGTTTTGCCTCTTTGTCGCCATCTCTGTTTGAAACCTGCAATTGCAGTTATTTGCAGAATTATCATCTTTACGTGGGTTGTGCATCTGCACAGCTCCTCAGAGCGGATGAATGTAATGTTTGCTGTCAGTCACCACATTGGTGTGGATACTGTACTTCTGAATCACAGATTCTACGTCTTGGAAGTATGACCAAAATAACAATTTTAACCGGAAAATGTCATCTGAACAAGTAAGTAACATGTCTGCCACTTTTGTTCTGACCAACTGAGAAGAAAAACCATTAGCCTACAACAATTTACTGTATTTATTGTGTATTAGCATTACCTGTAGATTTCAATTTCTGTAGCTACTCGGCAGTCTGAAGTCTTTTGCTTTTGACTACGGGTGAATCTCCAGTTGTCATTTGGACCTTTCTGGATTACAATCCGCCATCAAATGATACATTTAATTATTGCAGCTGCTGTGAGAAAAGGCTATAAATGATCTGCCATCCTGGGACTCGTTTATGTAAACAGAGGTGACGTAATGATGCTGCATGCTCCAATTTCCCGCAGAAACCCACCAGTACCGCTCTTATTAGAAAACATTATTACAAGCTTACCGTTGTGAATCGGGCTAAGGTAAAGGGATAGTTTTGGACACTGGCTGGTTATGTACTTTCTCAAAAATTATTTTAGATCATTTTTAACCAAAAAAAAATTACGGACTGCAGCTTTAAATATTTTTAACCTGTTAAACTGAGAAAAAAAAATTAATTGCATGCATTAACAAATAAATTTTGATAGCCCTAGTTCAAATTAAATGCCACAATCGGTTATGCGGTCCATATAGTTTGTGATTAATCAGATTTTTCCACAATCCATCCTGTTTCTATGGTAGACATGAACATTAGCATTATTGATGTATTGTGTTGTTGCTGATCAGGACTGGTGGCTCAGCTTGGAGAGAAGTACAGCCTACCTCTTCGGACAAGTTTCAGCAAAGCACGTGGCTTCTTTATTCAAATGAGGCTGGAGGGTGGGGTCTTACCTGGGGGGAAGTTACCAGAGGAGTTCATCAAAGTGAGCAAAAGACATTAACTTTAAAAAAATTATGGAACATTTTCATAAGTGTTTAATGTAACATATATTAAATACATAATGTGCATGTAAACAGTATAATCATTGACCAACATGATGCAAAATCTTCTTAAATAGACAATTATTGCACTTTCCCAGATAAAGGTTAACCCTATAAAGCCTGTATCATATTTGATAAGGAAATGTTCTAATGCCTTTAAATGATCAACACTTTGCTGAAAAACCTGTTTGTACACAATCTTCTACATTCCTTCTGCCATCTGATTGATAGTTTATACTTTTTAATCAAGTAAAAGTCCTTTTAGTATAATTCTAAAAATGTCCACCTTCAGGTCATGCTACACGTGCCTTTTTGCTGGAAATCTTTACTGATTTTGAAAAAGTAAACACAGCAATAGCTTTTATATTGATATTTCAAGATGAAGCAACTTAGGTTTACTTAACAGGGCTGTACATTAACTTTTTTTAAAATAGCACAGATGTTGAAAGTTTTGTAAAACAGGCCACACAATTATAGCTCAAGAATAAAATGCCTGTTACCATTTATGAAACCATAAATAGTGCAGTATTTATGTTATCAATAACATCAATAACCTGTCACATCAATAATCGTTTAGGGGTGGGCGATGTGACCAAAACATTTATTTCATACAGGGTATTTAGTTCATAGTTCATACATATATATATATATATATACATACACACACACACACACACTTCCCAAAGGTGCTCTATTAGATTGAGATATGGTGACTGTAGTTTTTTTTTTTTCTTCTTCGTATTTTGTCTGAAGGTATATTGTTTGATGATTATTTTATATGTCAGGCTTTACAGGGTTAAACTGTTAAATAGCACGTGCTTGCTAATGAGCTTAATCTCAACACTATAGGTGACTAGACAGAAGAGCAACTACGGGTTCACCACTGTAGACCTCATGAAAATGAACGACCACTGTGAGGAGGCTTTGAAAGACATTTTTCACATGTCTTATGTGTGAGTATCTTGCAGCTCAAAGTAAGTTTGACTTGTGCAAGATGACCAGTACAAGAATGACAAAAATGTCTCATTTTAGCCATAGATAATAATATTTATGTGCACTGCAGGGTGGTGTCCAGGTTACTGAGTGAGGTCTATGAACACATCCACTGCCTGTACAAACTGTCTGATGCTGTGTCAATGCTGGATATGCTGCTCTCTTTGGCTCACGCCTGCACTGTCTCAGATTACGGTAATGTTTAAGCACCATATAGGCGTAATGTAGATTATTACATTTATGTGAGTACATGAATTTTTTATTCTTTAGATACTGATAGCACAGATTTATTTTTATATTATTTAATAACTTAAGTATTTGTTTCCTTTAGTGCGTCCTGAGTTCACTGACACATTGGCAATAAAGCAGAGTCGCCACCCCATCCTGGAGCGCATTTCTGGGACACAACCCATCTCCAACAACATCTATGTCTCTGAGGGAAGCAATTTTGTGATCATAACAGGCCCCAACATGAGTGGAAAGTCCACCTACCTTAAACAGGTGGCCCTTCTCCAGATAATGGCTCAGATAGGTACACAGATTTGCTATTATTATATAAAAATTAAGGTTTGTTTGTTACTTGTTCACTGCTCTTTTGGTCATTAGAAAGTTCCCATAATTCCCATACTCACAAACACCACTAATATAGACTAATAAGTGTGTGATGAGCAGGTTTGGGGTAGGTTCTAGGATAATGGATTAATTTGTGGGATTTAGCACTAGCTAACATCCCTGCCTGACTCACTTTCTGCATGCATCAAGGATATCAAGCATTGGATGTCCTTGAATTTCCTTAAACTAAATAATAACAAAACTGAAATATTAATGATTGGCTCTGCTACCTCAGTCAAGAGGATGGACCTGTCCTTTGAAATTGATGGGGTTCATGTTAAGCCTTCTTCATCTGTCCGTAATCTTGGTGTCTTATTTGACTCATCTCTATCTTTTGCCTCTCACATTTCTTCTGTCGTTAAAAACTCTTTTTTCCATCTTCGTAATATTGCACGTCTTCGATCTTCTCTAACTCTAGCTGATACTGAAATCTTAATTCATGCATTAATCACTTCACGTCTTGATTATTGCAATGCTCTATTTCTTGGTCTGCCCAAAAAACTCATAGCAAGGTTACAGTATGTTCAAAACTCAGCAGCAAGAGTTCACACCTCCATCAGGCGCTCTGCCCACATTACTCCACTATTGCATGATCTTCACTGGCTACCTGTGGCATCACGTATTCACTTTAAGATATTGCTCCTAACGTTTAAAGCATTAAATGGTCTTGCACCTCCATATCTGTCTGACCTACTCCACTCCTACTCACCTGCCCGGTCCCTCAGATCATCTGAGCTTGGTCTTTTGTCCATTCCTCGTTTTCGGCTGTCCACTGTAGGTGGTAGGTCATTTAGTGTTTTTGCTCCTAAATTATGGAATTCCATACCCCTTGCACTCCGTAACATATCATCTTTGTCTACCTTCAAGACTCAGTTAAAAACATATCTTTTCAACATGTATTTTGTATAATGTGAGTATTTGTTGCCTTTTGTGTTTGTATTGTGTATGTGGATGTGTAAATGTATGGTATAGCACTATGTGAAGCGACCTTGAGCTTTGGAAAGGCGCTATATAAATAAAACTTCTTCTTCTTCTTCTTCTTCTACTAGCTGTCTCCTAGTCCCGTGGAATCAAAACAACCTTATTCAAAATGTCTTCTTTGTCCCAGGATCCTTTCTGCCTGCGGAGTATGCCTCTGTTCGTATTGCGGATCAGATATTTACCAGAATTGGAGTGGACGATGACTTTGAGACCAACTCTTCCACATTTATGGTTGAGATGAAAGAGGTAAATTGTGGAAAATCAAAAACCTTTTATTGATATTTCATCCATGAAATCTAAAAGTATAGTATCAAGTTTTAAAATATGTATTTATATGTGTGTATTTTTGTGTTCATTCTGAAATGACCATGTAATTTTCTACTAGACATGAAAAGTATATAGCTATTTATGTATCAATATAGCTATATACTTTTATATAGAGACATATACCGATAGGTCTGAAGCTAGTCTCACATGCAATTATAAAAGTATTTTCTCATTTAAATACTTAACTGCACTCCTAGGTGTCTTACATCATCCACAATGTAAGCGACAATTCTCTCATCATTATTGATGAGCTGGGCCGAGGCACCAGTCCAGAGGAAGGCATTGGTGTCTGCCACAGCATCTGTGAATTCCTCATCAATTATAAGGTGCTGTATTTATTTTATCAAGAGTATATTTGGTTCAAGAGGCAAATAGAAAACAAATAATTATTCTTGTATACCAAACATATGTGACTAGTTACTCTAACATTGCTCCACTCAAAGTAATTCCATAAGAGGCTAACAAAACTTGTGCTGTAGGCCTTCACGCTCTTTGCCACACACTTTCTTGAACTGTGCCAGTTGCAAACTCTTTACCCCAACGTGGAGAACCATCACATGCAGGTTCAGCACGTCCGTGCAGAAGATGGCAGAGCAGAAAGGGTGGTCTACACATACCAGCTCAGTCAAGGACATTCAGAGGAGCGCAACTATGGTGGGTGAGACTATTCCAAGCTTTTCTAAACTATTTATTTTATTCTATATAATTTTTTTTTATGACCAATTATTCTATGGCAGTATAGTATTATATAAACTACATTTGCATATCTGTCGAAAGATATGTGGAATAAGTGAAGACGACACATTTGCTGCGTTCCAATTCACATACTATTCATCCTAGTATTTGAAATTAGTGTGTCCCAAATCGTAGTATGTTAAAATGAGTATTCTAAAGATTTCCGGATGGTCTACTTTTTCCAGTTAGAATCTGAAGTGCAGATCCATGTATGCACACTCTTAATGGCTAATATTTCCCACAACCCATTGCGCACTGGTGGAGGATTCGATTAGAACTACAAACACAAAAAGTGTTTAACTACAACCAGGTGAATGTGCGAGACCAACGGTTAAGTAGAGAGGTTTAAATAAAGGGGTTTGAGTGATTAATAATCACCTGACTAAAAATATATTTATTTAATGTTATCCACAAGATACACTATATTGTCAAATGTTTTGGGACGCCTGCCCTTGCGTGCACATGAACTTTAATGACATCCCATTCTTAATCCGTAGGGTTTAATATGGAGTTGGCCCACCCTTTGCAGCTATAACAGCCTCAACTCTTCTGGGAAGGCTTTCCACAAGGTTTAGAAGTGTGTTTATGGGAATTTTTGACCATTCTTTTAGAAGCGCATTTGTGAGGTCAGGCACTGATGTTGGCGAGAAGGCCTGGCTCGCAGTCTCCGCTCTAATTCATCCCAAAGGTTGTTCTGTCGGGTTGAGGTCAGGACTCTGTGCAGGCCAGTCAAGTTCCGCCACACCAAACTCGCTCATCCATGTCTTTATGGACCTTGCTTTGTGCACTGGTGCGCAGTCATGTTGGAACAGGAAGGGGCCATCCCCAAACTGTTCCCAAAAAGTTGGGATCGTGAAATTGTCCAAAATGTCTTGGTATGTTGAAGAATTAAGAGTTCCTTTCACTGGAACTAAGGGGTCAAGCCCAACCCCTGAAAAACTAATCTGAAGGCCACATGAAGTTTGGAGGTTCCTAGTTATTGACCCGCTCTGTGATTTTTCGCGAAATACCACTTCGTGGCTGAGTTGCTGTTGTTCCCAATTGCTTCCACTTTGTTATGACACCACTAACAGTTGACCGTGGAATATTTAGTAGTGAGGAAATTTTACGAATGGACTTACTGCACAGGTGGCAACCTATCACGGTACCACGCTTGAATTCACTGAGCTCCTGAGAGCGACCCATTATTTCACAAATATTTGTAGAAGCAGTCTGCATGCCTAGGTGCTTGATTTTATACACCTGTGACCATGGAAGTGATTGGAACACCAGAATTCAATGATTTGGAGGGGTGTCCCAATACTTTTGGCAATATACTGTATTTAATCTGCAACAGCATTGTGAACTTTTATAAAGATGCATTTGGTCATTACCTTTTAAATGCATCATTATACAAACACATGAGGTGAGTTCTCTGCATGAAAGACCCACATCTGGGAGATCAACGCGCTTCTGCATTTCTCTCTGATATGGTGTAGGAAATTAAATTACATTAAATGTGGAGGACCTCAACTTTGACAAGATGATTGACAGGATGGTGACCGGATGCACATAACTAATCGACAGAGCGGTCCGTTAAAGATGCAGTTATGGCGAAGTAGTATGTCCTAAAGCTTGCCTACTCTTATGCTACACACTCAAAAGTATGTCTGCTGTTTGTTTAGGTATAAGAGCAGCAGAGATGACCAATTTACCAGAAGAAGTTATTGAGGAGGCCAAAACTGTTGCAGCTAAAATCAGCCAAAAGCTGTGGGTATGTAATGACTCATGAATAATATATTCCAAAGGTACAGGAGAAAAATCATATACAAATAACCTACAGAGTTAGTTTACCCTATATCTTCATTGTCCTGTTCACAGGCCAAGCATTATAGCGATCCTGCCACTATCAATCAGAGGGCAAACTATCGTCTAGCCACCAGACTGCTGCAGACAGCCCGTAACTCACGGCTGAACTCAGAGGGCCTACGTCACCATCTGATGGGCTTGAAAAGACAGTATGAGGCTGAACTTCAAAATGCTATAGAGTCAGTGGAGAATCTAGAGATAGAGGAGTGAGGTCTGCGCTGAGGAATGGGATGGTGGAGTTGGAATATTTGAGAAAATAGTTTGAGGAAAACAGATAAAATACACTTCTTGTTCCTGGTGTAAATGCATTTTTTTTAAAATCCTGAGTTGTTATAACATTTTTTTTTCACAGTACAAGTTTAGATTCAGATTGTTTATTTTTTTGTTTGTGACTAATAAAATATGTTATTTTAAATGTTAATTCATGTAATCCACTTTGAGCTGAAATAAACTGTTAACCAAATGTGTGAGGTGATACATTTCATTGTGGTGGTGGTGGTTCACCAATGCTTTTAATGCAAATGTTCAGTCTCACAATCAGGCAGCTACTGTGCATGTAATATGTAATAGTCTATGAGACTTTGAGTTGGGGCCATTTTTGTTGGGACTGATTACCAATCACTGGAAGTAGTATTGGCGATACTAATCACCAAAATAAATTAGGGCTGTCACAAACAATTATTTGGTAGTTGAGTAATCGGTCGATTGTTTTGACAATTAATCAGATATTTTTTGTGGTAATAAAAAAAAGACCTAAGCCTTTAAAATGACTTAAAATACATATAAGAACGACGAGGCAATAAAATTAGGTTCAAATAAAGGTATCAATAGCAAGTAATCAAGTTTTATAGAACAATGCTTACATAATATAAACAATCATATTATGTACATTATGTATTATAACAAATGCCTGCAGAGGGTGCCAACGGCCTGTTGTTGTTACACTTTACAACATAAAACCCTTGTTTATTGTTGGCCAAACGACATTTAATTCAAATGTTTACATATTTTTAAATATTTGGCCACTTCTCTACGATAGAAAAGCTTCAACCACTGTAATTTCTTGAAGAAGAACTAGGATCAAACCTAACCAAATCTACTCCAACAGAGGACAAAAAAACGACCCACAGAATTTGATTATTTTTTTATAACTACCTTTCAACCTTATTTTTAACATAAGAGCGGGCACGGCCATTTTAAACTTGTGTGCGAGGCTTTCGGTGTTTATTTAGCTATGTAAAAACAGTTTATTGTGCAGCTGGATGCTGTAAACCGGTATTTGTTTTTAATTTATTAATGTAATAATTCCTGAAAATAATAGTAAAAAAAAGTGTCCTAGAAATGCGGTCCTGAAACCCTCTGTTGTAATCGACTGAGCTCCTGCCCAACCCATTCAGCAACAGCAAAAACTCCTCTTCTCGCGAGATTTCCGTAACCCGTCACCCCCGGTCTCTCTGGCAGAGTTCCGTCTTCTTCTCTCACTGTGCGTTTCATTCCACACTGACCTGACCCTACCAAAGCGAAACAAGAAGACGTGCCGCCTACAACCGGGCCGGAGCCGCAGTCCACAGCGCTTCCCCTTAAGGAACGCCTTTACATCTCGACAATAATAACGAGGACTCCACCGCAGGTACGTGAAGTGGCGGCTTTATCTCGCTTTATATACAGATTGTGGCAGTGAAGTGAAGCGTGAGTGGATGGAGCAGATCACACGGGGCCTAGCGCACTGCTTGCTCCGCTGATCCTTCTCCATGCCATGCCGCCGGAAGACAGGCAGCCTCGCGCTGGACAAGGGTGTGGATTTAAACGGTGAAGACCTGAGATCCCGGCTGTCGGTGGACCGAGAGAACACAGGATCTTAGTAAATATGTGCTTTGCATGAGGGTTTTAAACCTGCTGAACAAGCTGATGATGTCCGTTCAATCCACACCTCCCTCTTTACAGCTATGCTAAGCTAGTGATACTAATCAGTGCGATAGAGCTGAAGGTATGCGTTTTCATTTCCCTGCTATTTTTTACCTCCTTTCGCTGTCAAGTTTAGAAACATGCTTGACTGGACGGTCTCAGCACGCGCTGCGCTTCTGCTTCTGGTTAGTTGGTCAGTCAGTTCTTTATTAAACGTCCTGACCAACATTAAGTCATCTCAGTGATGGGCAGTTGTTCTTTAAGGACTTTGCCTTTTGTCCCGACCTTATCTTATCATGAGGTTTATTGTAGATCTGGTGTTAATTAGAGATGTTCCGATACCCCTTTTCCATTCCCGATACCGATTCCGATACCTGAGCTCAGGGTATCGGCCGATACCGAGTACCGATCCGATACCTGGGTGTGTATCTGTATATATATATACTACTAGCCCTGTATGAATTGATAGAATTATTTATGGTGTGCTTCAGACTTATCCCTTAATAAAACAAGAACAAATACATACAGTGAACTAGAGTATTTTTATNTATTTACCTATTTATATATTTATTAATTTATATATTCATTCATTCATTCATTTATTCATTTTTAATTTCTGCAGGTTTGGTCCTCCATATTATTGTAGATCTGGTGTTAATATCCAACTCACAATGAAAATATTTGTTGTTTTTTCTTAACTTATCTCTGCTTGTCGCTGCCATTAGAGCCTGGCTTGATTTAAGTAGCCCTGGTGCGCTGGACATTTCCCTTGATGTTGCAAACGGAAAGGATTATCTGTCAGTAGTAGATGGGTGGCTTTAAATAGTAGCTTTAAGTTTGCGCATGCGCAAAGACTTGTCATTTAAAGAAATAAGAAAGCCTTCATGCGTTCCGGTCATTATTTAAAGGGTTAGTTCACCCAAAAATGAAAATTGTCATTTATTACTCACCCTCATGTCGTTCTACACCCGTAAAACCTTCGTTCATCAACACACATTAAGATATTTTGATGAAATCCGATGGCTCAGTGAGGCCTCTATTGACAGCAATGCCATTGTAACTCTCAAGATCCATAAAGGTACTAAAAACATAATTAAAACAGTTAATTTGAGTTCAGTGGTTCTGTCTTAATATTATAAAGGGACGAGAATACTTTTTGTGCGGCAGAAAAACAAAATAACGACTTTTCAACAGTATAGTGATGGGCCGATTTCAAAACACTGCTTCGGAGCGCCAAAGTCATGTGATTTCAGCAGTTTAGCCGTTTGATAGGCCGTTTGAATCACTGATCCGATTCGTAAAGCTCTGAAGCAGTGTTTTGAAATCAGCCCATCACTATATTGTTGAAAAGTCGTTATTTTGACAAAAAGTATTCTTGTCGCTTTATAATATTAAGGTAGAACCACTGAACTCAAATTAACTGTTTTAATTATGTTTTTAGTACCTTTATGGATCTTGAGAGTTAAAATGGCATTGCTGTCAATAGAGGCCTCACTGAGCCATCGGATTTCATCAAAATATCTTAATTTGTGTTGATAAACGAAGGTTTTTCGGGTGTGGAACGTCATGAGGGTGAGTAATAAATTACATTATTTTCATTTTTGGGTGAACTAACCCTTTAAAGACCTCATGAAATCAAAATTGTACTTTAGTGGCTTTTAATACGTCTATTATCTATAGCGCTCCTAAAGTTCTATTTTAGCAGGTATATGTATGTTTAAAATTAATTTCTAATAGGAAAATAAACCTAAAATATCTATGACTCAACAGTCAGGTTCTGGGAAATAAAAAGCCCATTCGTTTTCTCCATAGGGGAATTGATTTGAATGATATCAGGTCTGATAGTCTCTTCTACCCTATTGTGACGTATATAAGAGTGAAACGGCTTCTCGAACAAGAAAAAATGTAGGGTGGGACTTGATTTTGTCCATCAGTAATTGATTGGATCATTGGGTCATTGTCTCGTGCTATTGGTTGATCTCATGTGAGTGACAAGTTGTCCTGTCCACTCGCCAGTAAACACGTCATCAGAGAAGATATGTTATTTTGATTGAACATTATTAGGGCCCATAAATTAAAAAATAATGATGTGTACAGATAAATCATTTATAATAAATACGACAATGTTCCATTAAAAAAAATAAGAATTAATCAATTTTGATTTCATGGTGACTTTAAAGACAGACCTTCTGTGAGCTACATTGTTGTTAATTGATGGTATATCCTTTTTATGAAGCCACTAGCTTAAATTATTTATAGCACGACTTATTTCGACTCATGTTTAACAGTGGAATTCCTGGTGAAAATCTACATTGCTCAGTATTCTGCAAAAAAAAGAAATAGATTAAAGTAAATCGCATATTTATCCATCATTTTTATTTTGATTGTCATTGGCACTTCTTCATTAAATCCGTTAATTACACAGTCTTGTACTTTTGTCAGGTTGTCAAATGCTTTGTTGCGATTCACTTCGTAGCTTTATCAGTTTGGTTCAAGGAAAAATAATAATGTAACAGACATTTTTTTTAAAATCCCTGTGGGAAAGTACTTTCGGAAACAAGGCCACTGAAAAAGTGGGCGGCACTCTATTGCATTTGCACTCAGGGGTGTGTACACATTTCTGTCCAATCAGTTACTCTTAAGAATGAGTGCCCCTCCCACTATTACCAACTGTTTCTTGATTATCAACATCAAGTAACTAATCATGGTCCTCGGCTTTGTTGTATGATGTTTTAAATGTATGATGTGTGATTTATGATATTAAAACAAAAAGGATATGTCCAGTCCCGTTCCTGTTTCCATACAAAATGTTATTACGGTAAAGAAAATTGTGCGAATGAAGCATTTCGTAGAGACTTTGTTGGAGAATTTTTTGTTTATATTGGTGTGGAGCGGCTCTTTTTACACCTTGCTGCCTTTGCAGCAATACATAACCTTAGTTTCCTCTCTTTGTCTGAAACATTCTGAGTAGTGTGTATTTAAATAAACAAAGAGAGAAGTTTACGTAATTAAGACAAGTAGATGACTTCATCTTCACTTCCTGTGCCTACTGAGTTGGAGCTTGCTGCAGCACAACTGGCTTTCAAACAAAGGGTTTTCTTTGTCTTTCATGGATCTGAGAGACTGTTTGATTGTTTTAAACTGTTCAAAACAAATAATAGTTTAAAACGGGTTTAGTGGTTGGCCGATATGGATTTTTTTCATGGCCAATGCAGATGCCGATGTCTTGGAGAGCAGGGTAACTGATGGCTGATATGTCATGCTATTTAATTTAAAGATAGTAAAAACGCATTCATAGAAACTGCTGAAATTAAATTAGGTTTATTTTACATAATATTTGCTAAATTAGAAATAAATAATTTGAAAATGAATTATATGTAAAATAGATGCCAACTTATTGTTTCTGTAATTCTATAATATTAACGCTGTAATACTTTTTCATAAACAGAGACAGTAACCTAATGAAGATGTCAAAATAAAAGTTCTGACACCTTGGCAAAGCATAAAAACATATCCAATGCCGATAATTAAAAAAAAAGGTAAATATAGGCTTTGGAGATATATCAATCGACCACTAAACTAGCGATGAAACGGTTAACGGTTTGACATTTAACCACAATAAAAATCCCCGATGGTTAAAGGATTAGTTCACTTTAAAATGAAAATTAGCCCAATCTTTACTCACCCTCAAGCCATCCTATATGACTTTCTTCTTTCTGATGAACATAATTGAAGATATCCTGACGCATCCGAGCTTTATAATGGCAGTGAACAGGGTTCATGAGTATGAGCTGAAGAAAGTGTCTCTATCCACATCCATCCATCCATCCATCCATCATAAACGTACTCCACACAGCTCCGGGAGTTAATAAAGGCCTTCTGAAGCAAAGCGATGCGATTGTGTAAAAAAAAAAAAAATCCATATTTAACAAGTTATAAAGTAAAATATCTAGCTTCCGCCAGACCGCTTTCTGTATTCAACTTATGAAGAAAGTGTAAAACTCTCGGAGTTCAAAAAGCTTTCTCTACGTCCTACACCTTCCTTATTCAACTTGTGGAAAAAGCTTAACTGACGTGACGCCAGTTCCGTTTTTTTCATAATTTGAATTCGGAAGGCGGTCGGCGGAAGCTAGATATTTTACTTCATAACTTGTTAAATATGGATATTTTTTTTACACAAACGCATCGTTTCACTTCAGAAATGTATTAATTTTATTATTTGTTCGTTGATTTTCAACATGAAACTTGGTGAAATTGTATGTGTATCAGTACTTTTTGAACTTTTCAACACATTTTAACAATACCGTGATAATTTTGATAACTGTGATTATTTTGGTCACTAGAATTGTGATATGAAATTTTCATACCGTTTCATCTCTACACTAAACCTTTTCAATTAATTTCCTAGTTCAGGGACTTTGTGACTAGTAGTCGATCATGGCAATCATTGTTTGTGTTTGGATTGAAATATGCTGTATATATTGCTTCCAATTTTGTAAAAATAAACAGTTTGCAGTGTGTAATGATAAATATTTAGTGTCCACTGTAGTATATGAAATGTCACGTTACCTGCATACATTGCATTTATACTTGTATTGCAATTTAGCAAGTGTCATTCATTTCAGGTATCGTCTTGGAAATAAATACAGTTGATTTTTAATTTATACATTTCATATTTAATTTTTGTAAATTTATAAATTATTAATAAATTAAATAATAAAAGTCTCATTTTGGCAGCCTGATTAAATACCAAGATGTTAAAATTATGGTTGGCTTTACATCGTTTATTCAACATATTAGAAATAGAAGGTCAATTTGAGCATATTGCATTGTGGGATACAATACCCAGTGCACAGTAAACTCTGGTATACACATATTGGAAAATGTAGGCCAGCCGGGTATTCCGTGCATGAAGACAGTTCACATACTATGCAAAGTGCTGAAATAGTGAGAGTAGTACTACAAACGAATGCATTTCTGAACATAGGGAGAGGTATAGTGTTGTTGACCAGATACAAGGCCACAGGTCTGCTGTGATTGGCACCAGCAATGGTCTCTCACAGATTTGCCATAGCTAAACACCTCATCCTGTGGCAGCGCTCTCAGACGCACTGCTTCTGAGCGATTCTCAGCTTTGTTTTCGTTTTCCTCTCTGCACGACAAAGAAAAGTACATACAGTTCAGAGCAAGTGAGCACCACACCCATCTCTACTTTGTTCTCTACGCACAGGGCTGTGCGAATCGAACACACGTGAAGCCAAAGAAATGTGTTTCCACTTACTTAACAAGGAATATGCAAGTAAGGGCAATGAGCAGATTTAGCTTACACCTCAACAGCTGCTTGTCCCGTCTTGTATGTTTCTAAAATTCCTTTCCTTCATTTTCCTTAGTCCAGTATGCATTCACACAAGTATTTTCATTTTTATTATCATACTTGTATGTAATTTTGCACATTTACAAGTTACTACAAAATTGTATATTTTAACTGACTAAATTAAAGCTGCAAGTTGATAATTTAATAACTTCAAAAAGCATGCATGCATGTCAGTCAAACTGAGTGTAGTCATTTTCATCAAAGCTATAAAAGTCATTTATCTGTCAGTCAGTCACGAAGCCGGTTTCAGTTGCTACCCAGTTTTAAGCAAACTCTGGTTTTTCGGGTTCAAGGAGATGGATTGTTGTTTAGCGGTGTTCATCTCCATTGTAACTTACACTACACGGCTAACCTGCTCCGGAGCAGGTTTTATTCTGGGTTAGAGTTCGCAAACCCAAACTGGACCAATCAGCTGTGAATAAAATGTGACATGTATCGGATGCAATAAAGGCTGTATCTCTCGATCCAAAATAAAGCAGTTTAGAGTGAAAGAAATTTAGAGACAAAATTGCTCATCTTTTTCTGCTAATTATTTATTATATTAATATTATATGAATTATAATTATGTATAATTCATATAATATAATTATTATATTAATTGACAATGAAAAAAAAGCAAAGTGTAATATTTTAATAAGAATCTCTTAATCTTCAGAAGAGAAGTGAATTCGCCATCTCTCGCGCGTGAAGTGAATCAAACGGACACTGTTGCATGTTCCGTGTGATTGGCTGTTTGCAGCACGTGTCACACTTTCAGGTGAATGCGCTTCACTGTTAATCGCAAACTCTGCATCAAACCTGAGTTGACAGAGAACGTTTATACCGAGTGTTGTAAGACCACTGAACCTGGTTGGATTTATCTGGATTTGTCAACTCATGTCCTTGTTCAGCTAGCTTCATGCAACAGGCCACAGATCCTACAGAAATCATTCTAATATGTGGATTTGTTGCTCAAGAAACATTTGCTGCTTTTGTGGAAACAACGATACATTTTTTTTCAGGATTATTTAATGAATAGAAAATTCAAACGAATAGCATTTATTTGAAACCTTTTGTAACATTACAAATATCTTTACTGTCAATTTTGATCAATTTATTGTATCCTTGCTGAATAAAAGTATTAATTAAAATAAAAATTCTTACTTACCCTAAACTTGGTAAGATAACATGGTAGTGCAGGTTTTAAATGTACCTTTATTGAAATGTGAACAAATGCAATGTAAGTAATGATATTTTTACCTGAGTTACTTATTAATGAAGACCCTTACGTTACTTCATTAAATACTTCACACTTCGTTTAATTAAGTGCATCATCCAGGTATTTAAAATGTACTTTTTCTATTTGCAATTTTTAGCGTGAACACGCCACTCACACTGTTTACGAAACCGCATAGAATAGTTCAAAAGTGCATCTATTGTTTTCTAATTGAGAACTTTATTTTCTAATAATACAGAGACTGCAGACTTTTTTTACATTTTCATATAGAGCTCACCCGATATTTTGTTTTTTTCCGAAAAACTATTTTTAAGGTTCCGGTAACGGATATGGAGTGTAATTGTTTTATTTCTGATTTTTTATAAAATAACTGCATGATTATTAGGCTACAACAATAAAACATGCATTTTTAATATTTCACTATTAATAATTAGTTATTTATGTCATTATATTTATGCAATCATTCTTTTGGAAAATCTGAGAAATTCTGCAGAATTAATTGCATTTTTACAATGTTTTAGTTGAAGCTGACAGTACTACACTTTTTTTTTTCTGGTAGCTAAAAGCATAATCGAATTAATCAAACTGGACAGTAGAATTTTGTAAATGACAAGCATTCCAGTTCTACCCTGATTGTCTCTGTCTGCCTTGGGAATAATTGCTTGTTAAGAGTATGACATAGTGTACAAATAAAAAGTTCACATGCATCCTTATTTCTTGGAAATGGTCTCTTGTTGGCTAAGTAACATTGTGAGATGTGACCGGAAAATGGAGAATGTTAGACTGATGACCTCTTTAGGGACTCCTGGGAAATTGCAATAGAACGGTGCTCCTAAATGTATTCTTAATGTAATCGGCTTATCCAGATTCCCAGCACAGTGGATATCTCGGACACGCTTAACCGAACAGACTCCAGTCAGACAGAGAGCAAAAGGCCGTTCCAAGACCTGGTGCTGCTTGTCGTTGTTTTTCCTCACTGTCCTGAAGGCAGAATTCAGCCAGGCATGTCATCCACCACAACAGTGCACTGTTTCTGTTTGCTTACAGAATTACAAAAGCACTCAACCAAACGCCCACTTTTATGGCTTCCATCAGGAGGCTTTTCCTGGTTGCCTCGTCATAATTATAAATGTTTTCTTTCTTGGGTAATAATTTTTTTGATAACACTTTACAACAAGGTCCCTTTAGTTAACATTAGTTATGCATTAACTAACAATGAGCAATACATTTCTTACAGAATTTATTAATATTTGTTAACATAAAAATGTTTATTGTTAGCTCAGGTCCATTAAAGGGGGCCTATTATGCAAAATTCACTTTTACATGGTGTTTGAACTTAAATTGGCAGTGTGTGTACACAACCACCCTATAATGGTTAAAAAAAATACATCAACTTTTTTTTTTTCATATTTCCCGTAAATCATAAGCAGTGTCTCAATTAGTTATTCACATTTTCTATACATTGTGACGTCACAGTGTTACACATTGTTTTTGCTTCCACCTAAAAAAGAGTATAAAACCATAAAATAAACACTAACTGAAATAAAATAAAAACATTTTTTTATTTCAGCTAGTTTCCAATGCAACATTTCTCATTTTCTTAATTTTAGTTTGTTAAAGTACTAAAATAACTCAAACTTAATATAGACATTAAAAAAGAATGGAATTGAGACAAACACTCAACAAAGTGGCCTAAACTTTAACTAAAATTAAAATAAACTATATAAAATATATATATAAATAAAAAATAAAATCTAATTAATAATATTAAAAACTAAAATAGTATATCAGTGATACTAAAATAACACTGGTCAGACTAACATGGGAGGTGTTTTTTTTTTTTTTTGGGATGAGGTTTTCTTCCACTGGCTTTAATGTCAACCAGCCGCAAGATTGACATTCTGTCTGAACAGATTTTTTCTTATAAGTCTGCACTGTGGCCTTTAATGGCTAAGCTTTGGACAGATTAGCATTGAGGGGGGAGTCAGTGCCGTTTTCAGATCTGAGACCACTCGGTGTCAGCGTACTAGAGTGACATTTTCCCAGCTGGATATTTTTGTTGCTTGCAAAGCCCCTCTGCACTTGAGTTTAGGATGTCAATTGAGTTAGCTAGGGTGTCTTGAATGACCGCTCTGTGTTGGAGTAGCTCCACGGTGTCATCTATTCAACACAGAAATGCTTTTCTTGTTAATAATAAATAGAGGCAGTTTTAGCTGTGTTTTTATTTAGCTCAGTGATCATCATATTGTTCCTATACTGTCTGTTCGAGAGCGAGTGTCACCCACTAACAGGTACTTAGCTCGGTGTCAATAAGTAAACCCAGATTGCTGCCCTCAGCACACATACTAATTGGCTCATACCACTGTGAGAGGGTGGAGGTGGAACGGACAAGCCGGAGATATGGAGGAGGTGATGAGGTGTGCTTTTCATAGTAAAAAAAGACGTCAAACAGAAGAGGAGGTGTTCCAGGGGAGTCAGTGAAATACTGTTGGTTGGCCGTATTAGAATATCTTATTCTTATGCAATTTGCTGAATAAGTGTGCCATGCTTTCCATTTTTTCTTTTTCTAAGGAAGGTGTGCTGATTTTTGCTATGCCTGAGGTATTCTGTTATGCACTGCCTTTAAAGGTAGGCAATTTGTTTTATAAACACTTTTTGTTACACTGGTTGAAACTCTCCTCACATCATGATAGCGATCAATAATAGAAGTGGTCTAAATATTAAAACATGTATATCTTTTGTGGAAGTCTCAGGACCAAAAACGATTTGTCCAATCATTGCATTCGGTCTCATGTCCTACCTGCCTGAGGTATTTCCATACCCCCACGCACCCTGCTCGCGCCGACATTACACATCATCAGCGTGTTCCATACGGCTATGCAGAGTTGTAGACGCAGACAGTCGCAGAGTGCCACAAACAAACAGCAGCCGCCTTTTACAGTTCCTTCTAAACCAAAACAACAAGCTTATGCTGCGTTCACACCATCGTAACCGTAATTAAGAGATGGCAACCCTTGACGTTCTACCCGGAGCGGTTCACGTCCTCAGACTCAAATTTATGCATTTCTGTCAACACTATCAACGCCGAAATGAATCTGCAGCAGTCAGGTGGTACAACTAATATTGTAATGTTATTTGCTTTGAGACAGGTAATTTAATGCAGTCTCTCGTCTCGTGACACTTTGCAGACTGCTGTGAGCGTTCATGTGTTTTGAAGGAAGTGTGGCTTTGGAGAGCGTTCGGAAGGGAGGGTGGTAGAGTTGTCAAAAGTCCCGACTTCGGTACCTATCGGTACTGAAATTTTAAAAATGTGACGCTTTGAGCGCTGTTGAATGGATTCGTAAACACCTCTGATTGGCCATTGTGTTGACGTGCTTATCGAATATGTATGTGATTGGCTACAATGATCAACGCACGGCAGCGTTTGTAATCACACGGAAGTGTTTGAATTTGAGAGTTTTGAAAGCGGGAGCATTTGAAAGCAGGCGTCTATCAGCGGACTGGTCCGAGATAGACGCCTGCTTTCAAACGCTCCCGTGTGCATCTGTTTAAGCGTGTTTGGTGAAGAGCTTCATTGTTGACTATTTACAATGTTTTTACAGAGTTGATCATTGTAGCCAATCACAGACATGTCCGATGAACCGTGAACACAATGGCCAATCAGAAGTGTTTACGAATCCGCTCAACAGCGCTCAAAGCATCACATTTTTTAAATTTCAGTACCGACTAGGTACAGAAGTCGGTACTTTTGACAACTCTAGAAGGTGGGATGTCATGCTTTGAAAGCTAGCTTGCTATTGCTATTCCTAGCCTTTCTGAAATTGTCCTACCCTACCTTTAAACGGCAACTGGTAAAACAACAAATGGCTGTGGTAGTGGTGGCTTAGTCTGATAGCAAATTGACGATACACGTCTTCATCTAATGTTGTATGATAATGAGTTGTTGTATGTTGTATGATCTCATGATGATAATGAGGTTCAATTTGAAGGGGTGATCTGATGTGGTTTACATGTAGGTCTGTTGCTTACAATTAGACCCTGCTCTATATGTCCAAATATTTGGGCCAAAACCAGTGAAATGGCTTGGTGAGTGAAGTTTTTATCTTGAACCAATAAGTGAGGGCATACAGATCAAAGAGCCTTTTTGTCCTTTTTTCATTTCTTGTAAATGGCCTAGCAGAAGCTACCTTCTTTTTTCTTTTTTTTAGCTTGTGACATCCACAGTTCAATTAAATTAAGTCTAATAGATTCCTCCTTTGTTTATTATGATAAGGTTACTACAGCAAAACAGTGATATGTTTTAGTAATCGTGATGATGTGTAGTTTGAAAAGCTTGCAGTATAGGCTTTTACATGGCACCAGTGGTATATCTTCTTGTTAGTGCTGTTTATGATGCAGAATGCTGACACTGATGCAAAGCCAGACTTCATTTGCCCCCACTAGGAAGCATATTATCACTGTTTGAATCATTCACCATCCTCTGTGTAGTGCACTATGTGCCATTTAGCTGAGGTGCAGAATGATGTCATCAAAATCTTTATTGGTGGGATGGAGAATTGTAAATTTTGTATGCTTTTATCTTCTAAATGCACATTTTGTCATTGTTAACTAGCACACTTAGCTTATAAATAAACTTATTGCTAACATTTCCGTACAAAAGCCACAAAACTTAATTTTAAGTGCACTATAAAATAGCTCCACATAGACCAGGGGTGCAAAACTCACTTCCTGGAGGGCCACAGCCCTGCAGAGTTTAGCTTCAATCCTAATTAAATGCACCTGATCCAGCTAATCTAGTCCTTCAGGCTTATCTGAAAACTACAGGTGTTGGAGCGGGGTTGGAAATAAACTTTTTTTTTTATACTTTAAAGTTTTGCTCTACTGACATAGACAACATTGATTCTTTGTAGATTGCAGTAGTCAATTGTTTGTTTGGCCTTGTTGTTGTGCATCCTGCTGGACTGAATATTTGTGCTAACCTGTCTTTTTACTCTTTATTGTGTTTTAAGAATGGCGCTGGACATGGCTGACTCACAGTACCTTCTCATCCTGGCACCGTCACTGGTAATTGCTCTCATGTTCCTCTTTTTCTGGCTCTTCATGAAAGAGACTTCCTACGATGAGGTTCTGGCCCGCCAGAAGCGAGACCTTAAACTGCCTCCCGTCAAGCCCGAGGCTCGTAAAAAGAACGAGAAAAAGAAGAACAAGAAGAAGGAGTCCGGCGGAAGTGGAGTGGGGGGAGGTGGTGGAGGTGGCGAGTCGGAGGAAGACCTGAGGGATTTCGATACATCTGATGCCACTAGCCCTGCCTCAAATGATGAGGATTCTGAGGTGGTAACCGTGAGTCCACCTGTTGCTGCTCCGGTCCTGGCAGAACCTCCATCCGGGATAAGAGAGAGGAAGAAGAAAGAGAAGAAGCCAAAAGCTTCTCCAACCGCTGCCCCGGCTGCTGTCCCAACAGTTGTACCCCTTTCCCATACCACCCCAACTACCCCTCCTGCCTCAGAAGAACCGGCAGTCAATGGTTCCAAACCTGCTGTCCGTAAAGAGAAAGCCATCCCGCTGACCAAGCAATCCAGTCCACCGCGGCCTCAGGCCTCGCCCCCTGCCCACGCTGAGACTATCAGCAAAAAGAAAGCCAAGAAGCAGAAGATTGAGTCTGGTGAGTTGCAGTGTTAAATGGGTCATTGACAAATAAGGTTTTTTTAAAAGTGTAAAAAAACATAATGGAGATGCGATTAATTTTGAAGTTTTATTAGGTGTTAACAATGAGATTATGTGGTTTTTATAATCAATTAACAATGCTTTTGTCATTTTGTTTTTCAAGATGGACAAAATTTGTCACCAAAAAAGTCATTCACTTTATTTTCAAGCAATGCTAATAGGCTGATATCTAGCTACCAACAAACGGACAATCAAACATTTTATATTTAGTATACGTTTTTTAAATATTACAACATTTTCCATGTTTCGGGACATGCATATGAGCAAGTGAAAACATTTTCAAAGAATTAAGAGAGAGTTAGTTACTTTGCTTCATGACCATGTGGTCCTTTGCAGGTGTCTGAATGATGTCACATCCTGTCACATGATATTGACCGCACGACTTGACCCAAAATGGTCCCTTTATATTGGTTACTCCGATTCCGAATGACATCAATGAATTTCATTTTTCTGGACATTCTTTCTCATAACAAAGCAACGACTTCTACACATAATTGTAATACCATGTTGCACTATGTTGATATATGATGTTATAAAATCATGCCAGAATAAAAAAATATATACATTTATTACATTTTAAGAAATTTTAATCACAAATTAAATGGCTGTATAGGCTTTTGGACGGTTAAACCGAATGACCTTTTCACACTTCAAAATCTTTAAAATACCTTTATATGTAGCAAAATATTATTAAAACCTTTTGGATTCAATAAAAGAGATCTAGTTGTACTACCTTACATACTTTGGATGTCATTTCTTTGTTTTCTTATTATAATTAAGGCCTTTGGACAAAAAAATGACCTGTCACGTCATTGACCCAATTATATTAAAAAATAATTTTTGTCATAGTTTATGGACAACATTTTTTCACTGTCAAAAACGAGAACTAAATAAAAACCAGTTTTAAATCACAAAAACTGATGAAAATCTATTGACATTTTTGTCAACTAATAAAAAAGAGACGAAAATGGTGCGATTTGGGAAGAGATCCAGTCCGAACTGATGTCCTGCGTTGTAGATGCGCACATTTGAATAGTAACGTGCTGATTTGCCCAACGAGACATAAGTTGGCATACACTTGCTGCATGTCTCATAAAACGTTCAAAAATGTGGAAAAAATGGGAAAAAGAGAACAGCAGACATATGGTTTAAAACAAAAAGCGTGATTACGCAAAAGAGTTCAGTTCAGTCCGGTTTTCCGTGCGTACACAGAAAGCCGCCTCTCAACGCACCAGTACTGAATTGAGCTCTCTTTCACGTCTTTTCGCGTTTGAACAGACAAATACACAGAAAATATCTGTTTTGGCGAGTATTCATTTAAACACAGTTGGTAATGTCTTAATTGAACGTAAATAGTAGGGAGAATTTTGGATGTCAAGCAAGTGCCATGTAAGTGGTCAAAGAGCAGTTGGTGATTTTCTTTGTTGTTTGATTTAATAACAGACAGCAGCAGGAATATTATTCCTTCAGGTGTTATTGTGCTTAAACAATTTAAAATCGCTTGACTGTTTAAACTGGCAAGACATGCAATTGATGTGTTTCATTTCACCGATTGGTCAAGTGACATCTCCCGTCAACTGCCCCAAGCTTATTTCACCGAAAGCCCTGGACTCAGGTGGACTCAACTCGCATTCAAGTCCAACTCAAGTCAGAGAAATGCATCCGAGTCCATGACAAGTACAAGTCCATTAAAAGTTGTCCCAACTCTACACAAAACAGACACTGACACCGTAAAATGGAAATTCTTCTTTTTTTTTTGCTATTTTGACTAAATATTTTTTTACAGAAATGATTTTCTTCTCATGTTCCTCTCTGAAGATTTCTTGCTCTCTTTTCACACAGAAGAGCATCCACCTGAGGTCAAGCCTGATCTGTCTCCTGTGATGAAAGAGGAGCCTGTGATCATGGAGGTAAAGGTACAGGATGGAGCCGCCCCTGTTGTTACAGCAGCCCCACCAACTGCCTCTAGTGGCAGTGGGCGTAGGAAGAAGAAGCAGAAGGTGGAAGCTGTTGTCACAGGTAGGAATAAATCAAAATCAAACAAACTAGAGAGGATACAATTTTCAGTTGAATCAACAGTGAGAAAAGACTTCTTTGAAAAACATGTTCTAAAGACAAGTTTTGTTTTGTTTTGTTTGTTTTTTGCTTAAAAGTGTTTTGTTTTTATATTATATTACTGTTATTATATAAAAAAGAGCTCTGTGAACATTCTTCTTTGTGCTCCATATGAAGTAAAGTCACATTTGGAACAACATAATGATGACACAATTTTAGTTTTACATAACTTCCTTAAATGATTCCTGTGGTCATATTTGCTTTAGTGGATGAGGCACATGTCCAGTCCTCTGCCCCAGTCCCTCAGACTGACTGTGCTGCCCCGACAAACCACCAGAGCAACCAAAACAACGAGACTCCGCCTCCTGCTCCTGCACCCACCAAACATGGCAAGAAGCAGAAGAGTGAAACCAACAAAGGTACTAGGCATCTTTTAATGTGCATTTTACAGTAGCACATAAATATATATATGGGTATAATATGTGAGGATTATAGTCAGATCTTAATTATTTTAAACAGTATTTATTGATACTTTTCCATGTTAAATGAGATCCAAGTATATTCATAATCAGCATTTCTCTCAAATTGTCCACCATCTTAGAATATTTGTTCCACTCTTTGTTTCTTGCAAAGCATAATGAGATGGCCTTCTCCATGAAGGATGTTTGCAATCTTGACGTAGAATTTGGCCTAAAGAAGGCATATTAGGTGGCAGCATAAAATACTGCCTACGGAGGGTTTTAAAATTAATTTCCTGAAGGCCTGCAGTGTGAACAGGTGGCTAATATGTGTCTGTTTTTGTGCAGAGAACTCTGAGGTGAAGCTGAAGGAGCTGCTGGCCAGTCTGAGTGGACTGGTGCTGTCAGATTCCGATGTGGTCAGTCTTGTCTCCCTGCTAAGAGACAAGAGTCCCAATGCTTTGGACAACTGGTACAAGGTTAGAGGATGAGGTTCACTTTTACTTTTTGTTTAGTGTTTTTTGCTGTCATGCAGTAATGAAATATGTTCAATAGTGAAAGTTTGAGTAGTCAAATTTCTGATGATTTTTCTGCTTTTGTTTTATTAGACCGCAGCTAAGTTTGAGCCTTCGGCCCAACAGCTCGCAGAGAAAGATCGTCTGCTGAGCACGCTACAGGAGGAGGCGTCCATCGCCAAGGGCAAAGTTAAACAGTTAAGCCAGGTTAGTAATTTATGTCTCTTATGTTTCCTGATGTGAGTACCAGGCTTCCCGGTTTGTATGTGGCACTTTCCATGAACAGGGTACAAATTAATGTCCCACTTTAAAAAAAAATTAGTTTCTCATATGTGGGTCAATGACATGACAGGTCATTTTCTTGTCCAAAGGCCTTAATAATAATAATAATAATAATAATAATAAACAGATATGACATCCAAAGTACGTAAGGTAGTACAACTAGATCTCTTTTATTGAATCCAAAAGGTTTTAATTATATTTTGCTACATATAAAGGTATTTTAAAGATTTTGAAGTGTCAAAAGGTCGTTCGGTTTAACCTTCTATAGGCCAATACAGCCATTTAATTTGTGATTAAAATGTCTTAAAATGTAATAAATGTATATATTTTTTTTATTCTGGCATGATTTTATAACATCATAAATCAACATAGTGCAAAATGGTATTAATATTATGTGTAGAAGTCGTTGCGTTGTTATGAGAAGGAATGTTTGGGAAAATTAATTTCATTGATGTCATTCGCAGTAACCAATATAAAGGGACCATTTTAGATCAGGTCATGCTGTCAGTATCATGTGACAGGATGTGACATCATTCAGACACCTGCAAAGGACCACATGGTCATGAAGCAAAGTAACTTACTCTCTTTTAACTATTAGAAAAATTTATGTTTTCACTCGCTTATACGCATGTCCTGAAACATCAGGTCATTCGGTACAACCGTTATAAAATAAGGAAAATGTTGTAATATTTAAAAAAAAAATTACTAAATACATTTTTTTTTTATTGTCCTTTTGCTCTCTAGCTAGCAAGCTAGCTAGATATCAGCCTGTTAACATTGTTCGAAAATATTGTCATTCGGTAAAACCAAAATTTTGGTTGAACCGAATGACTTTTTTGGTGACAAATTTGGTCCATCTTGTAAAAAATGACAAAAGCAGTGATAATTGATTATTAAAAACCACATAATCTCATTGTTAACAACTAAATAAACTTCAAAATTAATCGCATCTCCATTATGTTTTTTTACACTTTAATAAAACTTCAAAATTATATCTCCATTGTTTTTTTTTACACTTTTAAAAACCTTATTCGTCAATGACCCATGTATATCAAGGAAAGAATCTCATTCCATTTTCAACTATATTACTAGAACACTGATTTACATTAATTTATTGGTAACTATTTGATGACATTTTTTTGTTAATTATTAGAAAATAACCAAATCACACACATCAGGGTTGTGAACTCTGTTCAGCCAAAGTTTAATCTTGAAAAAATTGCAAACCTCATATAAAATTAACCTGCTCATATAATATTTGATTACGTTTTCTGAGAAGTAAGGTTCTGAATAATTAACAATTAACAGCAGTTATTACCTTTTGCAATTAATTGTAATAATAATAATGTATAATTAGCATTTTCTGACTTTTGAAAAGATTTTAAAACAAGTGCAAAGTGCCACATAAACACGCTGTAGTTGTGACTGAATTTAGGAAATAAATAATATAAATATAACCATCAGCTTTGCTTTATTTTGATTAGCATGGTAGTAATTTATTGGATGGGATTTCAGGAACTGCAGGCTGAGAAGCAGAAGACGGGCCGTGTGGAGTCTATGCTGCATGAACATCGTGTTGCTAGAGACAAAGAAATCATGCAGGCTAAGGCTCAGAGCTACCAGGAGATGCAGATCAAGGTAATCAATCTCATTGACTGATTAGACTGTCATGTAAAGGGCAAATTGCATATTGGTGGTTAATATCTGACCTTGTGTGTCATGAAAGAGCAGAAGTCAAGTCAAGTCAAATTTATTTATATAGCGCTTTTTACAATTGGTAATTGTTTCAAAGCAGCTTTACATATTAGAAGCACAGAAAAAGATAAGTGGTTAAAAATAAGCTGTACAAGCAAGCGTGGTAATATGTAACATATACAAGATGGTGCTACATTAAGCCAATGTCGGCTGACTCCCAGGGGTGGAAAAAACCCCCTANTTGAAAAATAAGTAGATCTAGCATTTCTTATAGCCGTTCTGTACTCAATCATTTTTTCTTTCCACGAAAGGCGAAAAACTTCTAGTTTTGTTTTCTTCCAACTACGTTCAGCTTTTCTCACAGCTCGTTTTAGAGCCCGAGTGTGCTCATCATACCACGGCGTTGGATTAGTTTCCTTAATCTTCTTTAGACGTAAAGGAGCGACCGTAAAGGAGACGTGTTGTCTAACTCCAATAGAGTTTAAAATGTCTGCAAATGCCAATCCAAATGCGTCTTTATTATTATCTACATGGATATTAAAGAAGGAGTTATTATTGTTGTAGTATGTTGAGTGTGAGAACATCCAATGGCAAGTGAACTTTCTCTCTGCAGTTTCAACAGGTAAGAGAGCAGTTGGAGAGTCAGATCGCTCGGCTGCAGCAGGAGAACGGCATCCTGAGAGATGCTGTGGAAAGATGCTCCACCACCAACCAGATGGAGTCCAAGTGAGTCCTACCAACTTTTCCATTTTGGTCCACTTATTTGTTAAAGGATTAGTTCACTTTAAAATGAAAATTATCCCAAGCTTTACTCACCCTCAAATATCCTAAGTGTATATGACTTTCTTCTTTCTGATGAACACAATCTGAGTTATATTAATAAATATCCTGATGCATCCAAGCTTTATAATGGCAGTGAACGAGACCAACGAGTTTGAAGCTCAAGAAAATGCATCCATCCATTATAAGCGTACTCTACAAGGCTCTGGGGGTTAATAAAGGCCTTCTGAAGCGAAGCGATGTGTTTGTCTAAGAAAAATATCCATATTTAACAAGTTATAAAGTAAAATATCTAGCTTCCTCCAGACCGCCTTCCGTATTCAACTTATGAAGAAAGTGTAAAACTCTCGCAGTTCAAAAGGCTTACACTACATCCTACGCGTTCCATAATCAACTTACGAAAAAAGTTGAATACGGAAAGCAGTCTGGTGGAAGCTAGACATTTTACTTTATAACTTGTTAAATATGGATATTTTTCTTACACAAACGCATCGGTTTGCTTCAGAAGGCCTTTATTAACCCCCCGGAGCCGTTTGAAATACGTTTATGATGGATGGATGCACTTTCTTGAGTTCAGAATCGATTCTCGTTTCCGCAGTTAAGAATCGATTTCTTTCTTTTAGGAAACAATAACTTTTATTTGTCATGCACTTTGATCTTTAACACTTTGCAGAGCTTTTACATTCACAAACAGCTATATTAACAAACGGTATGAAAGGTAATATTTGAAAAAGCATAATGGGGCACTTTGAACTCAAGACTGAAATGATCAGGGACCTTGTTAAAAATAACCTTCTTAAAGCTACATTATATTCTCATAGAACATCAAGCTATTTTCTCTTAAAAAGACAGAAGAAAATGTAATTCCTCGTGATATGCCCACTTTAGAGTGCTCATATTGTATGTTGACACTTAGAGTTTTCAAAGACTGAAATTTGTGGAAACACTGGGAAATTTTCACAATCTTTGAAAACTTAGGCGGTTACCATTTAATGTGTGTTTTCAGGCAGTCATCCGAGCTGAATAAACTGCGTTCGGAATACAACGGCCTGATGAAAGAGCTAGCAGAGACCAAAAACAAGCTTCAGCAGGAAGAGTTGCAGCGGAAGGGTCTAGAAGTCAACTACAAGCAGAATGTGTCCCAGCTAGAGGTGCTGATTACATCACACCCACAAAACCATTACACAATACACATCTTTGAACTGAATCCCACTATTATTAGAAATAAGGCTTTTACCTTAAAAGTTAACCAAGTTGTAAGTTAACCAAATTTTATGATGTGCGAAGTGGAATATATAGCTAACTACATTGCATCACCTTGGAATTATAAGGTTCTATCTGATATTTTTGTCAATTGAGTTATTCACATATTCTCATTCTGCGACAACTTATTTACATTATGTGATGCTTTTTTTTTTTAAGTTGTGTACATTTTGGGACTTTTTTTTTTAGAAAACAAAAAATGTCTATCCACAAAGGAGTATGGAATGCAAAAACTTTGAAGCTCAGTATCTCAAAACTGCTCAGAACTTAGATGGAACCTTATAACTCCAAGGTGGCGTACCAATTTAGAAGTGTGACTTCTTGGCTTAAACAAACATTCATGTTCAGATGTGCTAATTGGCATTCAGTTGCAGAGTTTTGGAAGTTAATATGAAACTAGCGTAGCTTGCCAAGCTACTGATGATTTAAAGATGCAGTCAGAACTGCACAAAGAAATTAAGAACTTTTTGTTTATTTTGCCACGGCAGAAAAACAGTGACAACAATAGTTAAATAAGCCGGGACTTTTGTAACCATGAACAAATGATGGCAAATCTGATTTATTTATTTAAATATTTTCTTGTTTATTTAAGTATTTATTCAGTTTTTTTTTTAGTTTTTTACCTGTTCATTGAAATGAATTGATTTGGTTAAAAAAAACATTCAAACCAACCAATTTGCTCATATTATTGGATTTTCCTATACCTCTGCTCACTTTATGGCTTGTGATTTGTATTTAAATTTTCAAACTTTTTTTTTTTTTTTTCAAAATTAGCTTGCTACAGAAAAAGCTACTCTTTAAAACAGCTGAGCTTCTGTTTACAGTCTCAAAAATGTAGCTTCTGTTTGAATAGGGTTTTTCCTGCGTTGAAAATATTTTGGCATTAAAAATGAATCTATGTCCCGCCAAAGATTTATTTGATCATTTAATGTGACGATACTTCTACAGTACCGCGGTGCCCACTTTAAAACGCTCCTTTGAGTGTTTGTGTAATCGCTTTTTGAAGAGCATCAAAGGTTTCTATTTACAGTGTGTTTTTGCAGCGTTGAGCTTTGTAGCCAATCACAGACCTATCCGTTGAGCGTGTGAATGGAGTGGCCAATCAGATGTTTAAGTTAGTTAGAATCCACTCAACACCACTCAAAACGGCAGTTTTTTTTTGTTCAGCACAAGCTTTGCATGCTTGCGAGTTCTTCCATTATAACCAACAAAGTATAAACACGACATCAATAAGAGATTCATTACACAGCGTAGACAGCTTCATTGCTTATAACGGGAGTTTTCACAAGAGTGCAGCTTTGTGTACTTCGCATTGAACTAAAGTAATTGACAGCTTCAGTGATTATAATGGCAGCGATCTTTGCACGCTTTCTATATATAATGCCTATATATTTTCATGCTTCTAAGTACACATTGCAAAGTTTCTGGATTGACAACCATATTTAAATGTGCAATTGAATTTGCATCTATTTTGGACTTATTGTTAGTGCTGGGCTTGTATTTCACATGGTTAGGGTACTTTGTACTGTGTGTGTTGATGGCTGTTCGTCCGCCATCACCGAAGACCATTTTTGACCCAGTGTCACTAAATTTAGTTGGCTAATCCCCAACACTAAACAGTTTTTGTATCTTTTGTTGCAGGATGCGAAACGTAGTTGGGATGATCTGCAGAACTATTTACACAGCGTGAGTGCAGAGAGAGAAAAGCTCCAGGCTGCTAAACAAGGTAGAAATACACGCACACCACCTTAAAGACATCAAATGTTCTGCACTGGCCACTCAACATGTTTATTCTGTGTCAATCTCAGAGCTGCAAAATAAGCTGATGGCTGTGGAGAGTGAGATAACCACTAAAAATAAGGAGATCCAGAATCTCCACAGCAACCTGAAAGACTCCATCTTCTTTAAGGAGCAGGAGCAGCAAAAGGTCATGCAGCTGGAGCAGAAGGTCAGGCAGCTGCTGGAGGCATCAAAGCACTCCATGCAGCCTGACGACCAACTACAGGAACAAGTCCAGGTACATCTTACTAGTCACTGTACTCCTCAAACTCAACAGAAGCATGTTTACATGTTATATTGCTGCTGATCATCACACAATGTTGTTGTTTGCAGGATCTTCTTAACGAAAACAAAACGCTGAAAGTTCAGATTGATAATCTGCAGACTCAGCTCAACACTCAGGTATGTGCGTGGGCTGGTGAATGAAGGTGAATCTGTCTCTGCTTGTTGGTTGACATTAATTTGAGTCCTTTCTTTTTTCTTTTAGGCTACGACAGTCTCACATTTCGATGAGCTTCAAAAACTGTAAGTGATCTCCTCAAAGCTTACTTGTGTTATAGTTTCGCACAGAGGCCTGTTTGACCACCCATATTAAAGTGATAGTTCACCCAAAAATAAAAATTCTGTCATTTACTCACCCTCAAGTTGCTCCAAACCTGATGAATTTATTTCTTCTGCTGAACACAAAAGGAGATATTTTGAAGAATATGGTTAACCAAAAAGTTTATGTGCCACATTAGGGGCTTGCGCACAGGAGGAACCTTTTCATAGTTCCTAGAACTATTGGCAGAAGTGCCTGGATTTTGCCTGGAACTAGGAATGATTTTAGTTCTAGGATCTCCTTTTGGGGGAACTAAATTTGCTCCTACTTCAGAGTAGGGTCTAAACCAGCACTATAGGAACTACCACTGACGTAAGTGTTTGTTGATTGGCCGAACGCACACAAAACACTGGCACCCGCCATTTAAAAAAAAAAAAAAGCAGTGTACGCACACACAGTTTATAGCCTATATATTTACTCCACAAACTAACTCTACGAACATGGAAAACAATGATAGATTGACCTCTCGAGTTAAGGAGAAAATCCAACGCAACTTTAAGGGGACCAAGCGAAACAACATGATTGTTTTTCTGCTCAGCTAGTGACATTAGACATCAACCACACGGCAAACGCTAATACTTTTTCATATACTGTCTTTCTTTGTATAACAGTTCTATCTAATAACATATTAGACAGGCTGTTGAACAAATTTGTAAACTAATGAAGAATGTGAGCTCTGGTGCTCTGGCATTTTCTGCGCCGTCAAAATAAAAGTCACAACAACAAGCACAGCTTACGACACTTCATAGTTCCTACTGGCGGTGCGAATGCAACCAGGAAAAAGCCCCTATTGACTTCCATAGTATGGAAAGAAAATACTATGGAAGTCAGTGGGGTCCATCAACTGTTTGGTTACTGACATTCTTCAAAATATCTTCTTTTGTGTTCAGCAGAAGAAAGAAATTGAAAATTATGAAAATCAAAAATAAAAGTTATCCCATAATTTACTCACCCTCAAGCCATATTAGGTGTATATGACAATTTTTTTTCAGTCAAACACAATCGGAGTTATATTAAAAAATATTCTTCAAAGCTTTGTAAGGGGAGTGAATAGTAACCAATATTTTGAAGCCCAAAAAAGCAAATCCATCCATCATAAAAGTAATCCATACGGCTCCAGGGGGTTAATAAAGGCCTTCTGAAGCGAAGCAATGCGTTTTTGTAAGAAAAATTTAGATATACAACTTTATAAAACTAGAATCATTAAAATTCATAGAAATCATAGAAAACATTAAAACCACAGCTTATGCGACTGTACAGTATTTGATATTTAATAGACAGCTATGTGGAGTGGCATTTGGACCAATAAGACCTGCTTTCAGCCTAAGTCCTAACATAGAACGGATTTATCACTTGCCGCTTTATCATGCCTCACATGGTTGGCACACAGTTCACGGCAGTCAGCTGTCTTAAACCTCATTATACGTTATCTTGCATGTGTCTCTCATTAGGCTGGCTGAAAAAGAGCTACAGAGAAAGAGTCTTGAAGATTCTCTCAATGCTGAGAGGAGCAGCGGCGCCAGCAGGGAGACAAACATGCAGGCAAGTGTCACCACCGTCGTTTCAGCTCACACCGGTTGAACTGAAGTTTGATTTCAGCTGTGTAATAAACACGTGGCTCTCTCTGCACTCTGCAGGCCATGCACAATGAGAATCAGACATTGAAGGCAGACCTCCAGAATCTGCAGGCACAGATTTCTGAGCAGGTTAGACTTCAGTTGCTTTTCTTTCCACTAATCCACTGATACATGTAAACATTAACGCACACCACTGTCGTGTCTTCTCTTTCCCCAGGCTGTATCTGTGGATCAACTTCAGCAGAGGTGAGTGCATTGATAAGAAATGGTTAGAAATATAAATAATAAAGTGAACACTAGTGCTGCACCGATGTTAAAATTCTGACCAATAACCCAGTTATTTTCATGTTATGGCCAATTTTAAAAATCAATATCAGTAACATTAAAAATATTTTGTCTAGCAAAAAATGTATAAATTCAACCCAAAAAGTAAACAATAGTTTTATATATTACCCATGTTTTATGACCAATATTAAAAATCTGTATCAATACTATTCAAATATTTTGTCTAAAAAAGTAATAAATTACATTGATTTACAGCATTTTAAACATGCATTTACAACACAAACTATACATTTTGAGATCTCAAAAAAAAAATTATATATATCATTTTTAAAAATAAGTCTGTTTTAATCCAAGAAAAGTGATATATTATAATAGAGGTTTAACTTTTACAGCTTAAATTTAACCAAATTACTTTGGTTTTATATTTTGTGTGTTATTACAACTGTATCTAAACTAAAAGATAGAGTAGGATGCAATATGAAAATTAGCATATGAAAATCCACGTCATGGATTTGAGTTTAGACACACTTGTGAAGTGAAAAGGAGATTCATAATTAAATGAAGTATAATTCAGAGCTGATATATTTATTTTGTGTTTCTAAGTAACACATGTAAAGTTTGTAATTTAACCCATTTTTTTTAATTCACAACCACTCTCAACTCTGCTTTGTGTGGAGAATGGACTGAAATTTAAATTCCTTCTCCATTTAAGCTGTAATGCATATTGTTTATTTAAGATTATTAAAGAAAATTAATGTGTTGACTCATTATGTGTCTTTAGCCTTCAGCAACGTGATGAGAAGATTAAAACGGTGGAGACTTTGCTAGAGTCCAGTCTCATTCAGATGGCCAATAAGGAAGAGGAACTAAAGGTGAACAAGAAAATAGTTTTATATTTATTTTAGTTCATAATTTATATATATTTATAATATATACCCCCGGTTTCAAAGACAAGGCTTAAGCTAGTCCTAGACTAAAATGCATGTTTGAGCTGTTTTAACTGAAAGCACTTGTACTGACATATCTTAACTTGTCAGTGCCATTGTTTTATCTCAAGATGCACACAGGTAATATATTTTTTCTAGTGAACGTTTATAAAAGCTACTTAAACACCCTAATCGAACTAAGGCTAATCCTGGCTTAGGCTAAACCCTGTCTGTGAAACCGGGCCATATAGTTTGTAAACTAGCTAAAGCATCATGAATTCTTATTTAAAGGTGCCTTAAATAAAATTTTTTTGGACTGTACTAAATACCATAATATGCATGCAGAGACGTAGTAAACATGCTAAGTACATACTACTTTCTCCGATAATCAGTGCTACAGCCAGTTATTCTACTTTGAAGTTAAATTTGGAATGTCTGTTTTTGTTTTGGTCTGTGTGATCCCGCCCACTGCCAGTTTACCCAATAGTATTTCGACGCCCCGGGTTGCCAGTTGGCAGAAAACACAGTGTATTGCAGGCATGGAAGCTAGCAAATAAACTGGGTCAGAGATTGCAGATTCTACAAGACCTAAAAAGCCTCAATATCCATCTGAAAAGCTCTATGACCAGAGGCATATTAAAACGTGGATAAATCAACTCATCAACTTGGTATAAGGCTCCTTGCCTTCCAATTTCATTTGTGCTCATTCCTGTTGTGTGTCCTCAATCTGGCAACCCAAATTCAAAATTTGGCAACCCAAATACAAAATTTGAACTGCAGTAACAATTTAAACTGCTAGTTGTCAGTATTATATACTGCACCTTTAACGGTAGTTAAATGATCTATTTAAATTTGTTGTATTGAATGTATCTTTTAATGTTTTTTTTTTTTAACAGGTTATCAGAAATGAATATGAAGGTTTGAAACAACAATTGGAAGCAGTACAGAAACAGTCCACAGAACAGGTAGCAAGTGCCACTACCACACACAGACATTATATGTGGAGGAGAATGTTGTATTGTGTTAAATGCCTGCCAAAGCTGCCCACTCACATTCTTCCTGATTCTTACCATCACATTTTTCCAGACAAAGTCAGAAAAGGCACTAGAAGAGCTACAGCAAAAGTAAGTTACATAGTCACAACTAGAGATTATAGTTTGTGTAGTTTTAGAATGCCAGTCGTTATTGCTTGAGAACACGCACTTAGGAACATTATAGAGGCAGAAGCTATTTCTTGAGTGATCAAATATTTCAACTTCTTGTTTGTATCAGGATTCAAGAGAAGGATGAAAAAATTCTATCAGTCGAGAGAAGTTTGCAGTCAGCAATGGACAAAGAATCAGAGCTAAAGAAGGCAATGGAGGTAAGTGTGTGCTGTTTGTTCTGTTCATCTAGATGTTTCATTGCTGCGGTCTGTCCATTTGTATGATGGGTTAAAGACTGATTAATTTTTTGTCCACAGGATCTACAACAGCAGGTTGAGGCTCTAAACTCTGAACTCGCTCAGCTGAGGAGCAGAGAAACTCAGGAGTCAAACTCAGACTTGAACGCTAAACTTCAGGAGCTTCATGCACAGTATGTATCTCTCCTCTCATGTGCCCTTTTACTTGTCAGTCAATTCCAGATGGAAAAATCAAATAACATCTTTTTTTAAAAGTACTTGTTTTTTCTTGTTTTGAGCGAAAAATACTTGCTTTTTTGTTTTCAGCCATGAAAATCAATTCACACTCTTATCTGCTTCAGCGTAACGTTCACAGCCAATCGAATTTACGTATTCATAACCACTTACCTTTATAACCGCAATGCATCCAAATGAATTCACTAACTTTGCGTACTTTAGCGTACTTGCTCTGCAGCAGCAACCATAGCACTAGCAGCAGATCTAGTCCGCCAAAACCAAACCAATGTACATTCCATTTACATTAATAAAATGTGTTATAAACTATCCCAAGAGTAGTCGGGTTTCATGTTGACTTTAAATGATTTACTAGGTCCTGCCCTGAAGTCAAATTGAGGGTAAAACTGAACTTTTTGATATCAAAAAGGAAAGTACAGTACATAGGTTCTGTTGTGCAGCACTTTATTTGACAAAAATGAAAATGCAATGTTTTGTTATAAATTATTTTAAAATGTCATTTAAAAAAATATATATAGTATTTTACATTAAGTTTTATAAAAATCATTTTATTAGACAATTTTTAATGATTACATTTGTATTAAAACAGAGTCAAGGAATAATAAAACGTTAAGCAATTTGGGAAAAAAACAAAAAATACTATATTTCATGGTAAAAGGTAGTTTATTCTGTGGCGTTTGCTTGTAAACAAACAAGTTTGAATTCATTCTCAGTGTTTAAAAAATGTGTAATGCATTATCTCCCCTATTAATGGTATGGAACGAATATCATGATCCATTTCAATATCGAATGATGCAGAAAAACATTGATAATATTTTTGGCCATATTGCTGATCCCTAGTAGAGACTTCCCAAAGTTATCAAGTTCAGTTCCATTAGTCAGTTCCTGAAACGAAAAATACATTAAAAACACTGAAAACAATTTAAAAGTATATTTGAGCATATAACATTTACAAAACCTTTTGCTGAAATTGTCATGCCAATAATAGTTTTTTTTACAGAAACACATTTTGTCTGTAATGTTTTGGCCCCAAATTGAGTCTTTTAGAGCTTCCCAGCCAAAATCTGTTTAATTATTTTGAGTATATTGTAATTACTGGATGTAAAAATGATTTCAGTGTTTGAAACAATGAATTCTACAGATTAATAATGCCTGCGTGTATAATAGGTTGACGGCCAAGGATCAGGATGTTGAGAGACTGCAGAGAGAATTGGAGGAGAACGAGATGCAACAGCAACAGGTGAGAGTGCTGAGAAATTCATAACAGATGCCACAGAAACGACTATTAATATGAAACATTAGATTTGCTCCAAGTAAATTTACTTGGCATTGTGATATTCACTTTGCTTTTAATATAATAATTTGTGTCTCTTTATCCCAAAGCAAACCGTTTCAGCAGCTCCCAGCCAGGAATTATTAACAGCGTAAGAGTCACATTCTTTTAGTTACGATATATGTTGATTATCTCAAACATGTTCCAATATAATAAAGGCTTATCATCATAATACACACATTCTGTTCTGTGTCTGTCCTTAGGCTGGCAGAGAAGGACACGCGGCTATCTGAACTTCAGGAAGTACTGCTTGAGTTGAGGGAATCGGTGGAGCTTCATCGTAAGAAGAACAACGTAAGTTGAGCAAGGTTGAGTCTTTTTGCTATGCAGCTCCTGTTAAGAGCTTTAGCTTTTTTTGCCTATTGCACATGCTATTGAGTATGTAAAGCAGGTGACTTTAATTTGAATGGCAGCTCTATAGTATATTGACCAGATACAGTGCATCCCTGAACCTTTGAGACTTGTAATGTCAGTGACCTAAAAAAAAAAAAGCTGTTCTATTCTACATAGGTGTGGTCTCCCTTCATGGAGACAGCCATTTTATGATTGTATGACAAGCTGAATACTACTCACTTTATCTTGATACATTGTCCCCACATTGTCAGACACTTTTTGTTAAAGAAAAAAATTGATCCGCTAATAGGGTATTCCTAAATTGGAAACTTTTGCTTTTGTGATGTTACATCCACACCAGTATAAAAGTTATGTAAATTAATAAAATCCTCATGGGCATTTTATGAATATATATTTTCCTAGTTGTGCATTGATCTAAAATATTTCAAGTAGAAATTGAGAAAAATCCTTATCCAGTAAATCAGCAGGAAAAGTCATGGGGCCTTCGAATGTTGTTGTGGACAATGGAGGGTCATTGAATCAAAAAGGTTGAGAACTACTGGTTTAGGAAGATTCGTGTTTTATTTTATTATTAGTATTTTTTTTTTTTTTTTTTTTTTTTT
>RJVU01064075.1:1154870-1182701 GCA_003731715.1 Anabarilius grahami
CATTATCAGTTTAAATATCCTGCATTTTCCACCGCATTTTAGTTTAACATTCTTCATTTTCATTTTCCCTTTTTTTTCTTCTTGTAATTCTTGTATTACAGGAAGATTTTGGTCACTGTTAGGGAATTTAAACTGTTTATGATCATTCATAAACCCTTCACAATGGTGAGGCTGTTACTAGCCTAGAAATAATTTTGTGAACCTTCAATGTCTATGTAAAACAATGGTACATGGAAGTGCCTTGGTTGGGCCTTGGACTGTATACATGGTTTTATACATGGCAAAATGAATGGGACAATCATTTGTTTGGCAAGAGTTTAGGCTGAACTGAAAGTGGTGTTTCTCTGAAACTGACTAGGAGCTACGGGAGAAAAACTGGAGCGCTATGGAGGCGCTGTCAGCCACCGAGACCATACTTCAGGGAAAACTCACCAAGAGCGCCAAGGTTCGCACCACAACTCCCAAACTACTTCACTCTAGAGTCAAATCAAAGCATCTCCAATAAGCCATTTATTGACCAGTGAAGTTCTCATTCCTAATTAACTTCCTCATTACTGGCTGCATACTCATTTCATAACTCTAAACTGCTCAGCTGCATGCTACTAATGCGCTATGCGAATGGCAAATGCGCTTTGAAATTTGCTTAAAAAATTTTGGCTGAATCTTGCTGTTTGTTTTTTAAATTCTCCAGTGTGTGTGTTTTTATAAAATTGTTTTAAACCAGAAACCTGAAATGAGTCTGCAGCTATTTTTTATTTATTTTATTAGATTAGGAATCATTTTATGCCCATTTGATCATTCATTAATGACATCCTGTCATTTGACCTACCTTGATCTCCCCCCCCCCCCACCAAAGCATGCTGATCACCACCTGATTTCCACTATTCATTCGGCACCAATTTATATCTTATCACAATTTATCCAAAGAACCATTTATCATGACAAAGCAAAATCAGGAAGAAAATGATCAAATCCGAAGGCACACAAAATGACCTTCTTGAAGATCTTGTTCTCTATTATCCAGTTTCTTCCCTTTCCCAACACCTTTTATGCCCTCACCATCTCTCTCCTCGTGCAAGGTGTGTAGACCGATCAGTAATCAGAAACTCCTGCCCCTTTAGTATGGCGTCTCCTTCCACTGGACTGGTCGGTCATCTAAATGTAGCGAGGCATTTGAGTTAACGTCTATGTTACAGCGTAGAGTAACCAGTGGCTCTATAAACGGTCCTGAAGCTATAACTAACCTTGCTTACATCATGAGTAATTCTACTGTGGCTCGGCCTCCTGTCACTAGTCAAGTGGACAGCATGTACTGTCCGGTTTGTCGACATCTGCTCTTAGTCGTCTACAGCTGTATGAATCCCAGGCCTGCACCTGCTGTACAAACTCAGCATTTGATTTCTGTCCTTTTTTTCATGCTCTTCTGTGGATCTCTTCAGTTCTGTTACATACATCCCAAAAAATACAAAAGTGGTTTATTATTTGGCATTTAAAGCCAACCTGAAATCAAAATTGACACTTTTTCTTTTAATACACGTTAGAGGTCTTATTGTGAAAAAATAATCAGTGCATGTTATTTAAAAAAAATTTAATTTGTTTGTTTTTCTTATGTTTAATCAAAATGTGATAGCTTGTTAGGCATTGTTTTAGGAAAAATTGCATTCAATCTGGATCCATTCTGGTACGTAAAGCTAACCAATCCCAATCCAAACAGTTTCCAATGGATATAGTTTCCTACTTATGTTCTCAAATTGATAGTTCACTCAAAAAACATCATTTACTCACCCTCATGTTATTCGTTCTACACTGAACACAAAAGAAGATATTTTGAAGACTGTTGGTATAACCAACCACTGAATTCCATTGTATGGACAAAAAAGAGAAAAAAAGAAAAAGTCATTTCTCAAAAAATCTTTTGTTCCACAAAAGAAAAGAAGTCATAAAGGTTAGGAATGACAAGAAGGATAGTAAATGATGACAGAATAGCCAGTGGTTGCCGAAATTGTTTGGTTACCAACAGTATTCAAAATATATTTTGTGTTCAGCAAAGAACGAATAACATGAGGGTGAGTACAAGATGACAGAATTTTCTTTCTTTTTTGGGTGGGGGGGGGGCTAAGCTATACCTATAAATATCCTGTTTTTCTTGACTATAAACATTATAAAGTCCAGTAAATTTCAGTATGTTTTCATAATATCCCATCTCTTTTGAAATGCAACACATAATATGACTTTAAAGGCTAATAGTTGTTTGTTTCCTTTGGAAATGTCAAGGTGAAATATAAATGTTTTGTTGTATGTATAGTGATTTACAGTTGTCTTAAATAGTCTTAAATTGTCTATTCTTAATTGTCATATTTGTATGTGTTCATGAGAATAGAGGTTTAGAAAGAGTTGTAGTAAAAAATGTCTGTATACACAAAGACATTTGACGACAGCTGTTGTTTTTTTTTTCTTCTTCTTCTTCTTCTTCCCCCATTTGTTTGTTTACATTGATTTTAAAATTCACCGACCAACAAGATATAACTTAATTTAATCTGGGATTGGTGTTGGATGTTATCCAGGACAAAACAGAATAATTTGTGTGTGTATATATGTGAGAATGGTTACGTTTGAGTTAATGGCTTATATTAGGAGTGAGTTAATTTGCTAAAAGCACAGGGTTTTTTTTTTATTTTTTTATCTCACTGTTTGGTGGGGAGCACCACTTCTTTTATACTGATCTGGGCACAGTAGTGGTGTGGATTATGGAGTGACTTGAACTGTGAAATGTAATTAGATCACGTTTTAAGCAGTTTGTTTGATTGAGTGTTTGGTCTGTGTTTTTGAACAGGAGCATCAGACGGTGCTGGAGTCAACGGAGGAGGAATGCAGAGCATTGCTGCACAGACTCCTGCCGCACGTGCCACTGCCCACCGACCAGGTGCCCTAACACAGTACACACACATGCAAAGCAAAAATCTCTTTTACAGATATTATCATCACTGTTAGTCAAGAAACGTTATTTACACTTTCGTTCGAAAGTTTGTGTTCAGTTGAATCACATCTGTGCAGAAACGTACATTGCTTTTACAGTGTATTGCATTGTAGAGTGTATGATAGCAGAATCCTCTAAATGTATGTTTACATTCTGATTGTGCAGAACCACCAGCAGTGGCTGCAGAAGTTTGAGACGTCCATGAGAGAGAGCTCGGCTGGAGAGGTGTCCTCTGTCCCTGCCTCAGGGGCTGGAGACTCCCAGGTATAGATGCATTGTAAAACAATGTCTAATGAGCCATTTCCAGCAATTCATGACTCAAATGGGTGTATAAATATTTTAAGCACTTGATAAAGACTCTAAGGTTTGTTTTCTGGACAGGCTTTAGCAGAAAAGTTGAAGGAGGCTGAGGAGGCCCAGAAAGTCCTACAGAAAGATTGTGAGACATACAAGAAAGTGCTAGCGGAGACGGTGAGTTGTGTTCATGGCATCTGTCTGCAATTTTAAAAGCTAAAATGGGTGACACCTGACAGTATGTTAGCAGCACAGTGAACTTGGACTATGAGTGGGCTGAGTGTTGTACAGTGGTTGTTATTGAGGGTTTTGTTGGTGTTGGGTGCACAGGAAGGGATCCTGCAGAGGTTACAGAGCAGTGTGGAGCAGGAGGAGACACGCTGGAGGGAGAAGTTGGAGCAGTCACAGGCTGATCACAAAGAGGTTTGTTAAAACAAACACACTACATCAGCTTTCCTCATATCTACACCAATACTTAGACAATTAATAGTCAGATTTAATAATTAAGTCTTGCAACTCTAGTGGTGTAAACATGTGCTCTGGCAGTAGTTCAGTCCAATTAAAGGTAGGGTAGGCAATGTCGGAGTGGCTAGCAATAGCAAGCTAGTTTTGAAAGCATAAGATCCCACTTTCCTTTCAGAGCACTCTCCAAAGCCACGCCTCCTCCAAAAGACACAAACACGCATCACGAGATGAGACATGGCATTAAATTACCTCATGTCTCAAAGCACATAACATTACAATAATGAACGTGAACAACCTGACTGCTGGTGATTCATTTTGGCATTGATAGTGTTGATATAGATATGAATAAATCCGTCACGGGTTGTTATAATTACAGTTATGACAGGGCATGAACGCAGCATTAGCTTGTTGTTTTGGTTCAGGAGGAACTGTAAAAGGCGGCTGCTGTTTGTTGTGGCTCTCGGTGACTGTCTGTCTACAACTCTGTGTAGCCTTACGTAACACGCTGATGCCGTGTGATGTCTGCGCAAGCAGGGTGCGTGGAGGTATGGAAATACATATGTTGACAGGCGGGTAGAACATCGTATCATTTTATTCGGACCGAATGCAATAATTGGACGAACATTTTTTGATCCTGAGACTTCCACAGAAGAGAGATGTACATGTTTTAATATTTAGACCACTTCTATTATTGATTGCTATCAGAATGTGAAGAGAGTATAACAAAAAGTGTAGTATGACAAAAAGTGTTTATAAAACAAATTGCCTACCATACTTTTGTCAAGTCACCTTTATTTATATAGCGCTTTACAGTATACAGATTGTTTCAAAGCAACTTTACAGTGATAACAGGAAAATGATTAAAGTTCAGTGTTGATTCAATTCTGTTGTAAAGTTCATCAATTAATTCAATTCTGTTGTAAAGATCATCAATTAAGTTAGTTTATTTAATAATATATTAATAATATTGTTGAATATTAAGTGTCCCCAACTAAGCAAGCCATAGGCGACAGTGGCAAGGAACCCAAACTCAATCAGGTGACAATGGAGAAAAACATTGGGAGAAACCAGGCTCTGGCGGGGGGCCAGTTCTCCTCTGGCCAATGAACGAACACGGTGTGATTGATTTAGGCTGCATCACAAGCCAGAAATCAGATTGTGGATCGGTAGCATTCAAATATTTCATTCAGTTCCTTTTGCTTGAAGATCGGATTCATCATGCCAGTGTGGAGACGAAGCTGGTCATAGGTCTGTGCAGAAGACTTGTCTGGTTCTTGTGGTCTTTGCTGAGGGTCTGTGTCGATGAGGCCTTCACAGGGGATTGTCTAGTTGACAGGCTCTCTGCTGACATTCAGGGCTGCATTGTGGTCGTTTCTAGGTGCAGATCCACTATCTGGGGCCCGTTTCAGAAAGGAGGTTAAGTGAAAACTCTGAGTATGTTAACCCTGAAATGAGGGAAACTCTGGGTTTTCTGTTTCAGAATGGGAGGTATGTCAAAGAAAGCAGGGTAAGTCAAGCCCGTTTCTGAAAGAGAGGTAACTTATACTCAGAGTCAGTTACCATGGTAACTTACTCTGTGAACCTAACCTGGTCGGGAGCAGGTTTTCTTCGGTAAACCCAGAGTTTCCTTTGGTCTCCTCCCCCTTTTTAAAGTGCAAGTGATGTTTAAATAGTTTACTCATTCATTCACATTGCAAAAATGCTTTTCTTACAGAGTGTTTTTTTCATCCTATTTCAAGTACAAATATCTAAAAAAATTTAAATCAAGATGGATTTTCTATATAAGAAAATGATATAAGATATATAGTCGTGTTTCCTGGGGGGGATCTAAATTAAGTGCATTTTACTTAAGTAAAATTATCAATATCTGCCAGTGTGGTAATAAAAATAATCTTAATGCAAACGGAAAGTGTCAGAGTGTCTACCCAGGTGAAAAAAAAGTGCAGTAAAATACACTTTATTTTAGTACTTTTAGTGCGCTTCCATAATGTACTTAAAGTGCTCTATTTCCGTGCACTTATTTTGTACTTAATATACTAAAAGCTCTTCTTTAGTACTTCTTAAGATAATCTTAAGAACATCTAAGTGTACTCAACTGTGCTATTTTGAGACACCATGAATTTGAACTAAAATGTGCTTTTAACATACTATCTCTGTATTAAAAAAAATATTTAGTTACCACTTGTAGTACACTTGAACCCATCTTTCAAACACTTTAAAAATAGACTTATGATGTATTTCAAATATAAGATTAATATATAATGAATATATACAAAATGTATTTATAATTTATTGCCTACAACATTAGGAATACATTTTGTATATATTTATCATATATTATTCTTATATTTTAAATAATTCATAAGTGTATTTCCTATGTCTGATGAGTACATTTAAAGGTGTATGAAAGATGGGTTCAAGTGTACTACAAGTGGTAACTAAATACATTTTTTTTAAAATGGATGTAGTGCCTGCAGTTGATTTTGATATTCTAGGCATTATCAACTGGCCAGAATTTTGAGATTGCAATAGATGAGACTATAATGTGTTAAGAGCTCGCTCAAGTACTGAGGAGCTAAACCATTTAGTGCTTTGTAAGTAATTAGCTAGATTTTAAAATGAAATGTATGTGATGTTTGTTTAATAGGGAGCCAATGCAGTGTTGACAGAACCGGGCTAATATGGTCATACTTCCTGGTTCTTGTAAGAACTCTAGCTGCTGCATTTTGGACCAGCTGGAGTTTATTTATTAACCATGCAGGGCAACCACCCAGTAGAGCATTACAGTAATCTTGCCTTGAGGTCATGAACGCATGAACTAACTTTTCTGCATTTGTCATTGAGAGCATATGTCATAATTTAGATATATTTTTAAGATGGAAAAATGCAGTTTTATAGATGCTAGTAATGTGGCTTTTAATTGAAAGATTAGTATCAAAGAGCACACCCAGGTTCCTAACTGATGACGAAGACTTGACAGAGGAGCCATCAAGTGTTAGACAGTTTTTTAGGTTGTTGCGTGTGGGGGTTTTTGGTTCAATAATAAAACCTCTTTTTTTTTTTTTTGTTTGTTTGTTTTTTCAGAATTTAGTAGGAAATTACTAGTTATCCATTTTTTTTTATTTTTATAAACTCTGCATTCTGTTAATTTTGTGAATTGAAATGTTTCGTCATGGCGCAAAGAAATTTAGAGCTTAGTACCATCATCATCACAGTGAAAACTAGCACCATTNAATATACATTGAATTAGTGTATTTATAGTGTATAACTTTGACACTTTTATTTAGCACCAAAATAAAGAATGTACTACAAATGTACTTGCTTGTTTTTAGGTATTTTTTTAATGCACTCAAGTATACTTTTTTTTCACCTGGGTATTACTAAGTGCAAATTTACAGTAGCTCCGCCCACCAATGTCAGACCGTTAAAATTGACACACGTTCTTGTGGCTGCAGTGGTGTAGGCAATAGTGTGTTGGGTGTGGAGAATTAACTCGTGATGTGATTGACTGGGTTCGAACCCGCGTTTTGCAGAGCTCGCTATTCTCCCTTTTCCCATCACATATCACATCAGAAAGGCTTTTATTTTCAATAAAAATAAAGAAAATTTTCTAAAAGTGGAAGTAAATTGCCTAACGAGTGTTTAATAACAATAAATCATTTACACTCCTATTATTGCATCCTGCATTATTTTTTTCTTCTTCTTTTTTTGCATGTGGGATACCATGAAAATAAATATTAGTTCAATAACTTACCATTCTACCAGTTTTCACCTTTGATATTATAACAGTGATAAGAATTAAACTTGCATTGACTCAGAAGTATGTGGATATCCTTTTGTCATGTGCTGTTGCCATGGTGAATCGTAATATCGGAGCTTCATTGATGATGGCTTTTCATAGTCGTGGTGCACGTGCTTAACTCAGAGTCAACCTACTCAGAGTAGACTGAACTAACTCAATTCAGCTGTTTCCCATCTCAGAGTAAGTCAACTCAAGAGTTCAAGTTTCAACTCAGAGTTGGTTGAACCTCCTTATTGAAACGGGCCCCTGATCTGGATACAGACAGGATACGGCTGACTACGGTAACCTGGGGATAAACAGAGAGACTATTATTAGCGCAGATGCCATTCTTCTTACGATGTAACAAGTACATTGGTTGTTATGGGAAGTGTTCCTGGTTCCGTTTGGCCTAATTTATGCAGCCTAACTATCTATTACCACATATGAATTATAGAAATGTGGTTATGTGTATGCTAGGTTAAACAGATGTGTTTTTAGTCTAGATTTAAACTGACCGTATGTCTGCTTCCCGAACAAAATTAGGAAGCCTGTTCCAGAGTTTGGGTGCTAATTAGGAAAAGGATGTAGTGCCTGCAGTTGATTTTGATATTCTAGGCATTATCAACTGGCCAGAATTTTGAGATCGCAATAGATGAGACTATAATGTGTTAAGAGCTCGCTCAAGTACTGAGGAGCTAAACCATTTAGTGCTTTGTAAGTAATTAGCTAGATTTTAAAATGAAATGTATGTGATGTTTGTTTAATAGGGAGCCAATGCAGTGTTGACAGAACCGGGCTAATATGGTCATACTTCCTGGTTCTTGTAAGAACTCTAGCTGCTGCATTTTGGACCAGCTGGAGTTTATTTATTAACCATGCAGGGCAACCACCCAGTAGAGCATTACAGTAATCTTGCCTTGAGGTCATGAACGCATGAACTAACTTTTCTGCATTTGTCATTGAGAGCATATGTCATAATTTAGATATATTTTTAAGATGGAAAAATGCAGTTTTATAGATGCTAGTAATGTGGCTTTTAATTGAAAGATTAGTATCAAAGAGCACACCCAGGTTCCTAACTGACGACGAAGACTTGACAGAGGAGCCATCAAGTGTTAGACAGTTTTTTAGGTTGTTGCGTGTGGGGGTTTTTGGTTCAATAATTAAAACCTCTGTTTTTTTTGTTTGTTTGTTTGTTTTTTCAGAATTTTGTAGGAAATTACTAGTTATCCATTTTTTTTTATTTTTATAAACTGCATTCTGTTAATTTTGTGAATTGAAATGTTTCGTCATGGCGCAAAGAAATTTAGAGCTTAGTACCATCATCATCACAGTGAAAACTAGCACCATTCTTCCTAATGATATGGGTAGCATGTACAGGGTGAAAAGCAACGGTTCTAGTACTTGTGGTACTCCATACTGAACTTGATCGATATGACACCTCTTCATTTACAGATACAAATTGATTACTAATTTTCGAGTCTATTCAAAAGAATGTTGTGATCAATAGTATCAAATGTGCACTAAGATCCAGTAACACTAATAGAGAAATACAAAAAAACATTATCCAGACATAATAGTAATGGCAATTTAGAGTGAAAATGTGCTTAATTATCATGAAAATAATTGTAAAAATACAAATTTCTGTGTGTGTGCTTCTGGAGCCTGTTACCTAGTGTTTTTGTGAGAATCACCTAGTTACACTGCAAAATAAAAAACTGATGCTGTCTTGTTTAGATGACTCAGCGGGTGATTGCACTGGAACAGGAAGTGGACAGACTGAGCTCAGATGGAGATGTGGAGAGTGTGAGTTTGCTTTCAGTTTGATCCTGCTCTTTATCAGCTCTGCAACACAATACAATTTATATCTTAAATTTGAAAAACAAAATAGTTCTAAGCTGAAGAATATGCATTTGAATACTGCTTTGCAATGTATATATTGTAGCTAAGAAGAACCAAACAGCACCTTGAGGCTGAACTGGAGAGAGCGGAGCGTGAGAGCGCCATCTACGTGTCAGAGGTCCTAGAGGTAAGACAAATCAAAAGCTTTATTGCATACTTACATGCAATAAAGCAATGTCTCTCGTTCTTTTATGTTTTAGTTTGTTGCTTGTGGTTGTCGTTTTTAAATGTCTAACATGTTGGGTTTTAGCAGCTAAACTAAAATCTGTTTATAGCTTTCAGGGTTGGCGTCTACTTATCTATCCTCAGTTCAAACTTTTTTACAACTATTAGCGATAAATTATTTTATGACATACTTCACATTTATGTACCAGTTATCAATGTAAAGCTGCTTTGACACAATCTGCATTGTAAAAAGCGCTATATAAATAAAGGTGACTTGACTTGACTTGACATGATCTTCCCAATACTCTTTGTAGAAATCTTTTATTGTTTGGACTGAAGATAGAACTGTCTTAAAGGAATGTTCCGGGTTCAATACAAGTTAAGCTATCTGCATTTATGGCACACTATCGATTACCAGAGAAAGACATTTCGACTTGTTCCTCCTTTTGAAGTAGAGGGTTTTTTAACATTGCCACATTTACTTCCATTGTAAGGCAGTTAAAAATTATTTTCTCTGGTAATCAATTCATAGTTTTCAGTCACATGACTGGCGTGGAGACCTGGAGGATAAAACATCCATAGAACTGTGGCACAGGCCTGCCAATTTTTCATCCGTTTCAAGCTACAAGTATTTATTTATAAGATATGTGAACAAACAAAGTTTTGGGCACTTGCGGTTCATATACAGCACCCGATTGATTTAATTTGAAAAGATCAAATTCAATGTACAACTTACTGGTGATGCATACTATACAGCCAAGCAAGCAAAACATACTCTGGTGCGATTGCCCTGTTCATTTAAGGGTGTGTTCACACTTGTAGTTCAGTCCTCTTGGTTCTTTTGGTCTAGACCAAAAAAAGAAAATACATTTAGTCCTGGTTCGCTTATCGTTCACACTGTCATTTTTAAGAACGAACCTGAAGATACAAAAAAAAAAAAAAAAAACTATGTTGCACGAAACATAACATAATCTAAAACAATGCTGTGTTCTGGACTAAATGCAATCATTGTATGTGCGTACATATGGTGATATTTTGACTAGCTGTGAACTCATGAAGGATCTTATAAAATGCACACAAACAAAGACCTGCTACAAGGAGACGCCGTTTCTGCTGCCTGTACTGAACTGTAATGGGCAACGTAGCTCCTATGATAAGAACAAAAAGGTATGTTTCAGCATTCTGTCCTTTTTAGGGTCGCATCTTGTGACATTACCTCCTGTTTTTGGTTCGTTTATATGTCTTTGGTCCATGTTGCGTTAATATTTCAGGTGAACCGCAACAGAGTTCATTTGGATGCGGACCAAGGCCCATCTTTTCAGCGGTCTCGCTCCACTTGTTTGGTGCACACCAGGTTTCGGATGGCAGTGTTCACACTTAATCAAATGAACCACACATATGGAGCACATATGCACCAGAGTTTGTTTTAGTCGAACCAAACCTGCAAAGTGTGAACGCTGCCATCCAAACCTTGGTCCACATCAAACAAGTAGACCGAGACCCCTGAAAAGGTTTCAGTCTGCTTCCAAGGGAACTCTGGTGCGGTTCGACTGAAATATGAACGTAACATGGACCAAAGACATCTAAATGAACCAAAAATGGGATGTGATGTCTCAAGATGCGACCCTAAAAAGGACAGAATGCTCAAGCATACCCTTTTCTTATATTACAGTTCTGTACAGCCGTCTCTTTGCAGCAGATTTTAATTTGTGCGCAACGGAGCAATTTCTGCCGTTGTTTTGGCTACTTTTCAAATTTTAGACTCCATTGTGAGCCAAATAGACATCATAAAAGCTGTTTTTTGTTTCGTATCTTTAGGTTTGGTGTTATGTGAACCAGGGCTAAATGTATAATTTTCTGTTTTGGTCGAGACCAAAAGAACCAAGAGAACTGAACTACAAGTTTGAACACACCTCAAGACATGGGTGTCCCCTGTCCAATGCTGGTCCTGAAGGACCACTGTCCTGCAGAGCTCAGATCCAACTCCAGTTAAACACACCTGAACCAGCTAATCAATGTCTTACTAGGCATACTAAAATTTCCAGGCAGGTGTGTTGAGGCAAGTTGGAGCTAAACTCTGCAGGACATTGGCCCTCTTGGAGCAGGTTTGGACACCCCTGCCCTAAGGAGTATACTGAGTTTGGTCTTTAAATATCACTGTCTAGTACATTAGTACTAGACCTGTTAAAATAACTGGCAGGCAAAGGAGGAAAACTTAGTATGGCCCTCCAGGTGTAATGTCACATTAACCTCCCCTGGATTTTTCTCCAGGAACATGTCCTACTTGTGTAGATCTCGTAAATCCATAGCATAGACCTGTAGCGCGTTCACCAAACCTGACTGTTTAATGTTCAGTAGAACGTTAGAAGTCCCTAATTTCCTCAAATCCAGACACCATCTTCCAAAACCGCCACCCAGCTTTTCAGCCCCGCTTATTCCTCAAATATCTCAAACTTCATTACAGCTCAAAGATCTCTTGACCGAGTTGCAAAGCAAACTCGACGGCTCGTACACAGAGGCCGTCAGGCAGAATGAGGAGTTGAATTTGGTAAGCCGCCCTCCTGGTTAAACTGAAGTAGCTTTCCCTTTCTGCTCTTGAGCTCACATGGGTGGGGGCACTCGCTTCAAGGGACTGGAATTTTATGGCAAGGAGTTGCTATCTGTTATCTCTAATTTCTTAACATTTATTCTGATGTAAATTTGAATTCTTAAAGGAACCCAGTGATGACACTGTCATGCTGCAGTAATGAAAAAACACCATCATAAATACAGTAATTTAACAATAAATGCCATTCTTAAAAAAGTCCCTATCATATGAAACATTAGAGATGACGGATACACCTTGCCAAGATTATGATGTGTTAATCTGTCATCTAATACCTTACTCTGTTTACTCTGCTGTCACAGTTTGATTTACTGCCACCTTTGCTTAACTTGGAACCGCAGGCACAAGCACACACATTTCTAACTGCTCAGCTCTTGTCTGTTACATACACTACTGTTCAAAAGTTAGCAGTCATTAAGATTATTTTAATACTTTTATTCAGCAATGATGCATTAAATTGGTCAAAAGTGTTAGTAAAGAATTTACTGTTCTTTTAAACATTCTCTTCAAAGAAACCTGATAAAATGTATCACAGTTTCCACAAAATATTAAGCAGCAAGCATTGATAATAATCAGAAATGTCTCTTGAGCACTAAATCAGCATATTAGAATAATATCTGAAGTCTTATGGGACACTGAAGATTTGACTAATGATGCTGAAAATTCAGCTTTACCATCACAGGAATAGATTACATTTTAAAGTATTAAAATAGAAAACAGTTATTTAAAATCTTAATAATATTTCACAATATTTCTGTTTTACTGTATTTTTGATCAAATAAATGCAGCGTTGGTGAGCAAAAGATATTTTTCCAAAAGAATTATTAAAAAAAATAATAATAATCACATTGACTGTAAACTTTTGAACGGTAGTTTAGTGTTTTTATTTTTTTATTTTTTTTATTCTAGTGTATAATGTTTGTCCATTGTCTGTTTTTGTTGTAACCTTTTTATTCTCTGAACTAGTATCAAATCCTCAGTGTTTGTGCATTTTTGACATTTAGTTATCACATGCTCCACCTAAATTTACACAATTTAAATGTCCATTTCCATGTCAGTATACACTTGAATAAGCTATTAGAGAGTTGTAACCAAATTTTTAATACGTTGGTTACAACGTTTTCTACACAGTTGACAGTATTTCTTAAATAGATATTTCTCTTCAAATGATGTCATTATTTATGCCATTCCAAACACGAAACTAATAAAAGTCCATTTCTTTCTTCTGTGGAACGCTGAAGCAGATGTTTAGCCGAGTGTCCGAGCTGCTCTCTTCCATACAATGAAAGTGAATGGGGATTTTCAAGTGTTTTGTTTTTTTGGCCTTTTTGGCTGTTCACCTCCAAAAAGCCATAAAAAGCATCATAAAGTATCACTAAAATAGTCTTCTGAAGACATACAATAACTTTGTGTTAGGAACAAACTGAAGTCAAAGACATTAGTCACTGAAAATCTTCCCTGACAGCTATGCTCAATTTTTATTGTATGGAAAAGAGTAGCTTGGACATTCTGCTTTAAATAGCTCAACTTGTGTTCCACAGAAGAAAGTAATTTATACAGGTTTTTAAAGAGTTGATGGTGAGTAATTGGTTTTCATTTTTAGGTGAAATATCCCTTTATGAGCTCCATCTTTGATTTGTAAATATGTCAGTAAAGTGATATTTGAATTGGGTTTTTATTCAGCTTAAGACTCGGCTGACTGAGACGTTGTGTAAGCTCGAGACGGAGGAGACTGAGCGACAGAAAGTGGCTGGAGACCTTTATAAGGTAAAGCTTGATGCAGGAGGATCTTTCTGTCAATTAAATGGTTAATAAGCTTGTTTGCTATAAGGTTTTTTTTGTTATATACTCTGGTCAGGCCCAGCAGTCTCTGGAACTGATTCAGGCAGAGATTGTTAAAGAAGCAGGCCAAGCTGACCTGATAGAGACCAGCGGCCTCACGCAAACGGTAAGTACTTGTTTTTAATGATAAAACAATAATTACAAAATGATATACTGTTTAACATGAAGACAAAAGATATGTGGACACTTTCTGGTTCTCCGATGTTAGTTAGTGGGTTAGGGTTACCCTAACTATAAACATGTTCATTGTCAGTTTGATGAACTCCATCTGTGGTTACTCTATTAGGACACCTGTGTGAAGTTACGGAGAACAGCCTTAATACAGTTGTCCTCATTATAACTATAAAATACAGCTTTTTTCCTATAGGTTTCTGATTGTTACTATTGCCGCCTTGAGTATCAGTGAATACGGCAGAACTGTACATTGATGAAAATTACATTAGACTAGTTTATTGCAAAACGGCTGAGAAAAGTGAAGTTAGATCTGAATAAAAATCTGATTTGATTGGGATACCTTTGATCCAAAAAATCTGGATTATACTGATCCCATCAGAAGGGTGGATTTCAGGAACAAAAATGTAAAATAACTTTTTTTTTTATCACGTAATATACATACACACATTTTTTTTATTTTGCTCTTGGTTAGTTTGACTGTTAAAGTAATAAATTAGAAGTAGACATTAGGCTACATATTTAGCCTTTCGGTAACCTGCTGTAAAGTAAAAAAGAGATTTTGGTGCAATAAAATAATCCCCAAACAGCTGAAAATATCAAACAAAAATATTATATTTAATTCAAAGTGTTTTTTTTTTATTTTTATCACTGTTTGTAAACTACACTGGCACAATCATAAGAGATGAACCAGTCAAAAGTTCTTTGCGAGCGAACGCAAAGTTTCTTGGGTGAGCGCTACGCAGAACTTTTCTGAGAGAATGCAAAAGCATTTTAAATGTTTTTTTTGTTTGTTTTTTTTTTCCTTCCCCAATCTCAAATTCTTTCTATCACCATGTCCCTTTAGGGGCACCGTAGAGCACTAGTAATCCAAATTTGGTCATCTGAAAATACATGCATCTGGATCAGGGTGATCCAATCCAATTTTGCTTTGAAAAACCAGCACAAAAGCAAGATGGATTACCTGATCCTGGATAGCAAAACATGTGATTTCCAAAAACAGATAAAACTTTTTGAACAACTGGCCCCTGTATTTTGAAAGTGTGGTCATTGAGTTTAGGTTTTGAACATTTTGAAATTTTAAAAATGTCATCTTTTTTTCTTTTCTTTTTTTTAAATTCATGTTCTTAGGAGGAGATTGACCGCAAGGAGAAGATGACTGCAGGGTTGAATCAGACAGTTCAGGAACTACAGGAACTACTTCAGTCTGTCAACAGACAGCTTACCAAGGGACAAGAAAGGGTAGGGTCTTATTATCATTATTATTATTATTATTATTATTACATATATAAATGACTGACCATGAGCTGTTGGTTTTCATGAATGAGCACTCAAACACAAATGCTCAATGGACTTAAAGGTACACTGTAACTGTTGGCCTTTTAGTGGTTAAACTAAACTGCATGCATTTTGCGGAAGAACATTGTTTTGGTTGTGTTTGGTTGGGCTCTGTGTGACTCTGGATGAATTTGGATCTTCCTCATAACTAAAAAAGAGAGAGAGATTATCGTACTGCTCATAAAACATTCACTACTAGGCTTAAAGCACTGCATGATTTTTGGCTGTCCCAGACGAAAGATTGCCATCGTGAAACAATCGTGGCGATTTCTGTGATCGTGGCTCTTAATTGGTGGTCCAATGTCGTACAGTGAGAGAGGTTCAAAGTTGGCCGTTTTCCCGGTCTTACGACCAAAGATAGCCTACAGCATGATCATCGCACAGTGTGTTTGCTGCTACGACCTACGTCTACTGACCAGCCAATAAAAATCCGACATGAAATCAACCCGAAATCAACTTAAAACTGCTTACCTCAAGCTCTTTTCCCTTTTTCTTTTGCCGCTTCCTTTTTATTTTCAGCACACATAAAAACTACAACTGCCAAAGTGTGATTCAACATGGTCTTTTTGTTTACCACTAGCGCATGCTGATGACGTTTTATTCTTCTATAGAAACTTGCAATAGGTGTCGTCATCGTGCAGTCTACATGCATGTCATGCCCAAGTTCAATAGATCCAGTGTGATTTGTAATGATCTTAAAGGATTGCAAAAATCGTGCAGTGTATCCCGGGCTTTAGAGATATAACCAGTTTAGATGGAAATAAATTCCAGTACAGCTCTACAACAACCATAATGAAATGACCCTTCACAATAGATAATGCTTTACAATGAACTCTGTTAGACAGCTACATATGGCAATTTATCTGTTCAATAAAATACCTTACTCACCTGCTGAGTAATAAAAACCGTGACGCTTTTACAACATTTCAAATCCCTCAGTTCACGCCATCTGCATTGTAGTCTTGTGCCTTTCAGATCAATTCACTGTAGTTAACATATAAAAATGACTACATACATGCATTACACATTTAAAAAAATGTACACTTGGCTTTTTACCCAATATTGGCTATAGAGGTTTTTTTCTGGCACATTATATACATATATCATAAACATAATATATCAAAACCCTTTTTTTTTTTTTTTGCAGCATAAAACATTAAAATAANTTTTTACCCAATATTGGCTATAGAGGTTTTTTTCTGGCACATTATATACATATATCATAAACATAATATATCAAAACCCTTTTTTTTTTTTTTTTGCAGCATAAAACATTAAAATAAACATTTACAGCGTTCTGTTTTTCTCAGCTATGATAAACAAGTGTCTTATTTTCTTTTTGTTTCAGGATGATGGGGATAAATTATACTCTAATTATAAACTGTAAAGAAATGGAGGAAGGCTTCAGTGTGCTCTCATAAAGCCACATGACATCGAACCACAGTAACCCACTGTCAGATTCCAGCCCTGTTTACTACACCTGATCTACTATGTGATCTCCAGTTAAAGCAACCCACAATCCCTGCACACTCCAACCTGGGGTCCCATTCTCCCAGAAAGGCGCTGACGGACCCTGACGACATGCACTCAGTGAACCGGATCCTTTCTCATGCTGTGTCAACTCCTCTACCTGCATTCCTCATATTCAGTAGACTTAAAGAGTAAAAGCATCCGACAGACGAGACGCTTAGACTCGTTGATGTTTCATTTGACCATTTTCCAGTCCGAATACTTTGAATACTACTTTTTGTTAGCTCTCTTTGACCAGAGAGGTTTTTATCCTTTCGTATAAAGAACATTGAGGATATTTGTGTTGTTTTAAATATAAAATAACTGTTAGGATCTGCTGACGCTCACTATGTGTTTTCAGCTCTTGTTTTGAAACCCTAAACTCAGAGGCACATGCGAGAGATCCGTTTAAACCAATAAATGCTTTTTCCTGACTAATTATGCTGAATTTATTATTTGTTTTCCTGGGGGCCTGTTGTGATGAGGGATATATTATGGGATCATTGGTAAAAGACGGGTTAATTTAATTGCATCCTCCTCATCTGTTATCATCACACTCTATACTGTTGCTAATTTCATTAACACTGATATTTCATTTTTGTAAAACAGGTGACCAGTAATAAAAGGGATGCTTGATTTAAAAATGCAGTGTGGGCTCCTTTTTTTTTTTTTTATAACAGTGTGTTTGTATTGTGATTTACAATGAATCTTACCTTGGAAAGCTACAGTTTTTGGAGGAAAGCAACAACCAAATAAATTAAAATGTTCATTTTAAACCAGGCTAACATCAAATTACACATTTGGGTGCATTTTAATATGAATACTCTGGGTGTGTTTTTGCTCCTATAGTAAATACTACATTTTAAAACAATATTATTGTACACTACCGTAAAAAAATTTAGGATTGGTGAGATTTTGAATTGTTTATGACCGAAAAAATCTCCTCTGCTCACGATGACTGCATTTATTTGATCACAAATACAGTAAAAACAGTAATATTGTTAATCTTTAATATATTTTTTAAATGAAATTTTAAATCTGAATTTTCAGCATTACTCCAGTCTTCAGTGTGACATGATCTTTCAGAAATCATTCTAATATGCTGATTTGGTGCTCAAGTAACGTTTTTATTATCAATGTTGAAAACAATGGTGCAGCTTAATATTTTTGTGGAAACCGTGATACGCTACATTTTTTTTTAAAGAAATCTTTTGTTAATGGAAAATTCACCAGAACATTTATTTAAAGTATTATTGTCTAACAATGTAAAAGTCTTTCCTGTCACTTTTTAACAATTTAGGGCGAAAAAAAAAAACAAAAAACAATTCGCTGACTAACTTTTGAACTTGTTTTGAATCGGATGTTTGGTTTTGAGAAAATGAACATGCAATGACTCGTACACTACAGCAGGGGGCAGTAATCTTTTAATAAATCTTGTACAAAGTTAAATAGATGTAAAGAACACACCATTTCATAATATTACAAGATACACAGTCATGATGAACATTTGCTCATTCTCTATGAAAGACGAAAACAGAGCTATAGTGGTTAAATCAGACTTTATTACAACAAAACAATAGTTATTTATTTTAATGATCAATTATTTATAACTAACAATTATTTAGTCACTCTCATATTACACACACCAACTAGACTTCTGATTTTTCTTACCATGGAACACAAAATTAGTCATCTAGTAGAATATAGGAGCTGCTCTTTATGAAAAAAGCTGGCGACCGATAGAATCATGAGGGTGATGAGATGCAAAGGGACTTTGAAAGATGGTGCGTTTTAATTTTTTAGGTGTACCGTCCCTTTAAACGATAATGTTCACACAATGCTTCAAATTCAAAGTACATCACACATGTTCACTTACCTTTGTATTTCTTCGATCCCAAATTTATAATGATTTTAGACTTTAATGAAGGATGAAGAACAAGTTAAAGGATAACAACAAGACTTTTGTGTGGCTCTGAGATCAGCAGACTCGCTAGCGTAGTCTCAGCACATTCCAGCCATTCGCTCCCTGTATCACACTGCTGTCAGCTGATCCCAGACCTGCCTTTGTCCGTGACATTATAACTATGGTCATTTAACCATCGTTTAAGGCCTATACACTGGCATGGAGGTAAAGTATAGTGTATATTAGATATACAAAAAGCGTGTGGACCCTAATTAGCGGCTATGGCCATTCCAGTCATTTCTGAGAGAGCAAGTCGCGTGAAACGAAAGATGCGATAGACATTTCGTCCCTATTGTGATGCATATGCGAGGGAAATGGCCTCTCGAAAAAGAAAAAATGTAGGGCGGTACTTTATTTTGTACGTTGGGAATTGATTGGATGGTTATAGTTTGCTACTGCTGTGATGTCATGTGAGTGACAGGTTGCCCCGCCCTCACGCCAGTAAACACATCATCCGAGAAGAGATGTTGCTGCAAGAGGGAGGGGAAGTTATTTTGATTAAAGATTACAAGGGCACATGATTTTTTTTGTTATGTATATACAGCAATATTCCATAAAAAAAAAAAAAAACTGTCCATTTTGATTTCATGGTGACTTTAATGCTACAGCTGAACAAGTTTGTACGGAGCCCCGGATGACATGCAGGAAAAAAATAGTAGGCTAAATCGTGCACACGATTTTTTAATTCGTTCCCTCGTTTTACTATTTCGTTCCCTCGATTTATAAATCATGCGCATGATAGTAAATCGTGCGCACAATTAAATTTTTTTTCTTGCATGTCATGTGCGGGGCTCCGTAAGTCTGTCTTTCTTCTCCTTATCGTTGATTGTTATTCTGTTATAATGTAACAATATCTGTTCGAATGAAAATTAAACTGTGATCTGTGTAGTCGGTTTCACAGACAAATGACTCTTAAGAGTCGGTTCTTTTAAAGAATCATTAAAAAAGATTCACAAAAATTCAGGAGTTATGAACTGTGGACATTGTGTGTCTGATGGGTTGCCGCTTTTATTGTATATTATTTCCATAATAAGTACACTTTTAAAAAGTATGCTAAAGATTACTTCTTTTTCACAAGGGTATTTAGCCTATACTGTAGATTAGGATAGTATGGAAATACATTCCATAGCCATTGATCATCAGAGGCGGCTAAACAGGGTTTTCCTACTTTAGGTGTCCATTTTGGAAGTGGTGTAAAATATCACATGAACGCAGACCGTGACTCCTGTGACCCGAAGCAATAACTTACATGAGTCAACGTCCTCAAAGATCCTTATGAAGCTCTGACAGTCTCCTAGACTTACACAGGTTGAGTAATAGCAACATAATTTACTGACTTTGCTGTTGTAGAAACAGTCATTGTGAATTAGAACTGACTCTGTAGTTAGTCATACGGATACTTTTGAACTTACATAAATGTAACTGGTAACAATGTGCTCTTTAGCGCTGTAGGCATCTTAGTCTTAGGGCACTAAAAACACAGCATAACAACGCCCTGACAACCACCCACAAAATAACCTAGCATTGTAATATTTTCTTCAGATCATCATGAGATCTGTGTTCTCATATAGCATATGAATTGAAAAGAAATTATGATTCGGTCCAGACCTTCACTCTGTCTAAGTTGCGCAATCATTCTCTCTAAGGTCATGCGTCTTGCCTACTAATTTCTCCTTTGTACATGCAGTTATATTCTCATAGTACAAAGATCTAAACCAGACACATGCCATTCAGGAGCAGCAGCTCTTTGCATCTGCTATCAATCAAGATGGAATGAGCGACCAAGCCTTTGATCCTTCGTCCAGGCACGTGTGCGGAGGGGTGGAGGGGTTGACTGTAATTCATAAAAAAACCCTGCCTATATACAGTGCGCAACACACATGTGGTCATAGGAAGCTGTCAGCAAGTGGGAAAAATTGAGAAATATTTAAGACATTGACACGGCATTGTTATTCATCAACATACCAAGCAGAAGCTTCTTGTTTTTGTTTACTCAGAAGTGGCATTAATGTAAGAACAGTAGAAGCACATTTTTGGACACGCCTGCCGTGCAACTAACAGATTAAAACAGATTAGTGCTGCAGTAATTAATTACAAGAACTGGAATGTTCTAAATGGATGTTTAATTAAAATTCTCTCAAAATGAATCTGATGTATTTAAAGAAGAGGGAGGATTGATATCTGGTTTATAAGTTTGTTTATTAGTGGGAGGTAATATGCAAAGGTTCTTTGGACGATTAAGAGAGAACATTTTAAAATATACACTACCTGTCAACTCGTGTTGTTTCTAATGGTGCTATTTAAATAAACTTGACTGATATTTGACCTGGGGCCTGTTCCATGAAGCTGGTTTAGGTGGATAGCTAGGTATGTTTCAGTTTAGTTTGCGCCAACCCTGGGTTTTTGGCACCTTAAAAGTGTTCTTTTAACTGTGTTCATCGCAATAGTAACTTGTGCTCTGTGGCTAACCTGCTCTGGGACAGGTTATGTTCTAGGTAAGGCCCTGTTCACACCTGTTAGTACACCTGGTATCGATCGGATCACAAGTAGAGGGGGGAGACACATACCCGTGTTTTATTTAGTCTCTTTTGTCAACTTTTAACCACTTTTGACCTGATTTCTTCCAGGGGAGGGTCTAGGGTGGATACATGTATCTTTTTTTCAATATAATGGACAAAATAAGCTCACGCAATTTACACATGAACATGCCCAGAGACAACGGAAAAACACGGAGAGCATTAGCTAAGCTTTTGTTTCTGCTCTGACAGCCGCAAGACCACAGTGAACGCCGTGAGTGTGTGTTAGAAATCAGGAATGGTGAAAGAACATTGTTTTTCGTCTTCAAACCGAACTTGGGGCTTCAGCTGACAAAGTTTAAATCCTGTCTGGCTAGAGCACTTCCCATAATGTTTATGCATTAGGTCAGTAGGCGGAGAGTAGGTGTCTTTTGTGGCTGTTCAAACTCATTCGACCACATGAGTGTTTACATTACGAAAGCAATCCGGTCGAATGGGTTTTTGACACCCTCAGAAAGTGGTAGAAAGTGGACTAGCTCAAAACGTTTTACACCCTGTTTACAGTACACCCCTTTCCGATCGACCAAAACGCATCTTAATACCAGGTGTAAACAGGGCCTAAGAGATCTCAAACTGTGAGCTGTGAGCAAAGTGACACAAGTCTGACGCAATAAAGTCACTCCCCTTGAATATGTTAGTTAGTATACAGTTTCTCTGTTTCAAGGCATGTGATTGGCTACTGATATCACACTTTAATGTCACGCGCTCCATGAACTCAGGATTAAAGGGTTAGTTCACCCAAAAATGAAAATTCTGTCATTTATTACTCACCCTCATGGCGTTCGACCCCCGTAAGCCTTCGTTGATCTTCAGAACACAAATTAAGATATTTTTGTTGAAATCCGATAGCTCAGTGAGGCCTGCATAGGGAGCAATGACATTTCCTCTCTCAAGATCCATAAAGGTACAAAAAACATATTTAAATCAGTTCATGTGAGTACAGTGGTTCAATATTAATATTATAAAGTGACGAAAATATTTTTGGTGTGCCAAAAAAACAAAATATCGACTTATATAGTGATGGGCTGATTTCAAAACACTGCTTCAGGAAGCATCGGAGCATTATGAATCAGCGTGTCAAATCAGCGGTTCGGAGTGCCAAAGTCACATGATTTCAGCCGTTTGGCAGTTTGACACGCTGATTCATAATGCTCCGAAGCTTCCTGAAGCAGTGTTTTGAAATCAGCCCATCACTATATAAGTCGTTATTTTGTTTTTTTGGCGCACCAAAAATATTCTCGTTGCTTTATAATATTAATATTGAACCACTGTACTCACATGATCAACTGATTTAAATATGTTTTTAGTACCTTTATGGATCTTGAGAGAGGAAATGTCATTGCTGTCTATGCAGGCCTCACTGAGCCATCGGATTTCAACTAAAATATCTTAATTTGTGTTCCGAAGATTAACGAAGGTCTTACGGGTGTGGAACGGCATGAGGGTGAGTAATAAATGACAGAATTTTCATTTTTGGGTGAACTAACCCTTTGAAGCCTGAGTTGACAGAAAAAGGCCCTGTCCTAAACTTCATTACTGCATTTACGATATTTTGGACTTAACAATAGCCATCGTGTGTGCATGTCTGTTAAGTCCACAAGACCGTAGGTTGTCCCATTTGTCATTTTAGGTTTCAGAAGGGTACCCGTGAGCACCCCCTTTGCGACCGATATGCACCCTCGATGCGCACTATTGCCGAGCCCTTACTGAAGCGAGCTCCACAGCAGACTTTCTCCTGACAGTCAGAGTGGCATTACACCACGAAAGTGTGGACTCAGAGGAAGATCGCGAGGGCTTAGGGTGACATTTGAGACAGGGCCAAAGTTGATGATCAACATCATGGTACCAACAATGCCTGATTTTATTGGTTTGGTTTTGTCAACTCAAAACTAATCCTGTTCAACTACCATCATGGAACAGGCTCCAGGTAAAACAAACAAACAAACACAAAAATAAACATACATACATACATGTTTTTTGTAATTCCCATTATTCATTCCCATTTATATCAGCTTTAAGGCAGTACAACAAATACTGTCATACTGTGTGTCTGTTTATATATTATAAGTAGGCTTCATTTTGTTTAAACAAAATACATTTTTCCTTATTTCTTCAATTTCTTTGCTTTTGCTTTCTTTTTCTTTTAGTTTTTGTGAAATTCACCAATATAATGATTCCAAGATTAATAACATATTTGCAGCTGTGATAAATGTCAGTGTGTTAAGTTAATTATGACAGAAGTCATTTGGAGCCCTGTTTTTATTTTTATTTTATTTTTTTTGAAGGAGGATGAGGGAGGTGAAACCCACGGCAAAAAAACAATTTGCTCTAGATGGACTGGTGACACTGACAGTGTGGGCTAATTACAATACTTTACAAAGGTGTGGAGGTAACACATTGAGCAGGAACGTGTGAATGATTGAACAGCCGTCAAAGCACATGGAGAAGTCTGATCGGGAGGTTTGGCCAAAAGTACTCAAGTGGGAGCCTCACCATCTGTGATCAATAAGAAACTGTTTTAGCCTTCAATTATCCAGAGAAAGTGAACTGACAACATTCATTTGAATAAGAACATACACTCTGATTTGTCCGTGGAAAAAGATGGCAAGAGATCAGTATTCTTCCAGTGGGCTAAAACGATATTAAAGTCACCATGAAATCAAAATCGACAATTCTTATTTTTTTTTATGGAATATTGCAGTATTTATTATAAATGATTTATCCGTGCACATCATTTTTGTTTTTCAAATTTATGTGCTTTAATCAAAATAACTTTCCCTCCCTCTTGTAATGACATCTCTTCTCTTCTCTGATGACGTGTTTACTGGCGCGAAAGCGGGACGACCTGTCACTCACATGAGATCGACCAATAGCAAACCACAACAATACAATAAATTCCCAATGGACAATATCAAGTCCCACCCTACATTTTTTCTTGTTCGAGAAACCATTTCATATTCGTCATAACAGGGAAGAAAATCACTACTTCCGTTTCATGCCAATTAAAAAAAAAATTGTTTTGCCACAAATTATTGTCATCATTTACTCAGATCTCATTTGTTGTTCCATACAAACTCATACAAGTTCGCAAAGAACATGAGAGTGTGTAAATGATGAAAGAATTTTCCTTTTTGGCTAAAAAAATCCTTTAAGCAGAAAAATAAACATTTCTACAGTGTTTCAAAAGGTTTAAAATACAGTCTACAATCCTAATTATCAAGCTTAAACAGAATCTGAGTGCTGCTGTGGATGTATGTATTGAAGAAAAGCAAACTCCTAGCAAATGGCTCATTCATGTGGACTGAGCTGTTAGAACAGCATGATGTCTGTGATGGAATTGATGGCATTTAACACGGTCATGGTTTACAGCAAAGTCAACAGTTTATATTCTCAGGCCTAGCTTACATAGTTATCACTGCTAATAATTTCTCCGTAAAAGAAAATTCCAACTAGCATATCTAAAATAATATTTAAAAAATAATAATAATAAAATGACAGAAGCTTAAAGTTCACTGCAAATTGTATGTAAATGTAAATTAAAGGGATAGTTTTAAAGATAAGTAAAGATTTTGTCCTCTAATAAAATTACAAAGGGGTCCAAAGTTGTTTGGACCACAAAAATATTCTTCTTTTGTGTTCTATAAAATAAAGCCGTACAACTTTAAAATAGGGTAACATTTTTTATTTTTGGGTGAACTGTCCCTTTATGATACACTACATTGTTTTAAATCAGAGCATGGAAACATTTATTTGATTACTGATATACAGATTACTGTTAGCGTGACACTTAATAAATTTTTCAAATTGATATTATTATCATTGAATATGTATTATTATTGTTTTATTTTTATTTACGTAGTGTATCCAAATGGATAAATTTAAAAATTAAAAACTGCTCATAATTTAGTGTACCACTTTAAATATGTCTAACTTCCACTCTTTGTTTACATAATTGAAGGTGCCGCCTCAGACCGCCGTTGTGTTGGATTGTGCCGTTAGAGGGGGGCGAGTTTTTTTAATTAAAAGGTGAAATATATCAGGATAAAACTTTCCATAACAGTTTATGCAAGAGAACACAGTCCTCAAAAGTATGTAAGCAGACACTGACCCACGATGATACAGTTAGAATATTCACTTTAATAGTTGGGAAGTTTCTTCCAACGCTTCCCCGCGTAAAGTCGTTATAAGTGAATGGTACGGTCCACCCCCTACTAGTACTGTTTTTCTTACAGCGGATGGAAGCGCTAAGTTATTCTCTGTTCCAATGATGAAGTGTCTCCGAGAATCGAGGCTTTAATTTTTAAATCTCTGTCGGATGTATGATTTCATTGATTTTTTTTCTCTCTAAGAAAAGTACAACGCAAGATTGGGGGCAGGTAAATGGGTAATATGGCAGTTAGGAGCGTCCTTTGAAGTCTATCCCATTTTCGTCGCTGGATTGATCGTGTAATTTGGAGTGAGGGGCGCTGTGTTGTTTGAAAAGCCTCATGTTTTCACCGGGTCAAGAGGAGCACTGTGCGCCCACCAAAGAGCCAGTAAAGTACGGCGAACTGGTGGTTTTGGGGTGAGTCCATACGCGCAGTTATTTTTCCTCATGTGTGTCCAATATTGACGAGTTCACCCGACTTTAGCTGTATTATTTGCTCTTTTTTTGCTCTTATTTGCTCTTTTTTTTGCTCTTACTTGCTCTTTTTTGCTCAACCATCACAACAGGGTTCTTCAGAAACTCTCAGGCATATTTTTGAGCCACTATTTAGTGGATAACCGCGTTTTAGAGAGTACGGAAATAGTTTGTTTACACACTTGATATTGGTGTGCAGTGCGCGAGACCTCCCAGCTCTTAAAATTCACGCGCTCACGTTACTCCACAAACGAAACACGTGCACTCCTGCGAGTGCTGTCTGTTAGCTTACGGGAGCCAGATAAATAAATGCATTTAGGCTATTATTATTTTAATGCACGAAAAAAGTGGTTTCAGTGATCTTGTCGAGGATTTAGAAACATAATTATTGAATATGATGTGGATTTTACTCTATAGTGGATGGTTTGGCTGTGTGTTGGTTTAGTCCCAGACACTATTATGTTCTGATCTTGATGGGACTTTCTCATGGTGCTCGTTCTTCATCTGTACGGGAAGTCATAACGAGATAAAGGGCGGTGGAGGAATTCGGAAGCAGCCCACTAAAGTTATTGGACCCCCTCCTATTCTGTGACTGAGCAAAGAGCCTGTCTCCGTTTTACAATACCCCCTCTTCGCTCTGTTGGGTTGTAAATCACAAATGTTCAGTGATCTAAAGCAGGGGTTTTCAAACCATTCCTGGAGCTCTGCATGTGATAGATGTCTGCATCATTAGTTTGTTAGAAGATGTTTTGTGTGCTGATCTGGATGTGTCACACAAGAAGGGCAACAAAAGATGTTTAACATCAATGATCTCAGGTGTACTATAGGTTTCCTGTTTAGTGTAACTGAATTTTATTTTAACCCTATTAAGTGTACTGTATCATTGTTGATACGCAAATTTCTAAGGCCTCTAAATTATCTACATGATCAACTTTGCTGAAAAACCAGTTGTTGATAGTTTATACTTTTTTTTTTTTTAATTAAGTAAAACACCTTTTAGTATAATTTTAAAAACGCCCCCCTTAGGGTCGTGTTTCACATCTTTTTGCTTTGAAATATTTACTGATTATCAATTAAATGTAGTAATGACTTTTATTTTGATAGTATTATTTCAAGATGAACACTTACTGAAGCAACTTAGATTTACTTGACTATCCATAATTTATTTTTCTTTAGAAAAATCATTATAAAATGGGATTATTAAATATGACATGAGAAATGTTTGTGTACATCTCCCAATCATCATCATTGTATTGCATTGCATTATATGTTTTGCTCCCCACAATAAAAACTACAGAGTTTTGATCATAAAACTAAGCATTTATATATAATCTTACTAAGACGTATTATTAGAAGATATAGAGTGATAGCTGATATTTATGTATTTTATGTAAGTAGTCAGCTAAACTGCTATAAAGATCTTATTTATTTAGATTCTTTCTTTTTGGCCACATAAATATCAGCAACTACACCAAATTGCATATTTTTGCTCAGTTTGGGCATCTGAATAAAATTGAGGTGCTTTTTTTTTTTTCCCTTCTTGAGCATAAGCTCAGATGTCAATCTTTATGAGCCATGAAAGCCTGATGTATCAATTATGATACTCAACAAAGAAATTACTT
>RJVU01064075.1:1182760-1192813 GCA_003731715.1 Anabarilius grahami
GTTCAATATATTGTTCCATTTTATAAAAAAATAAAAAAAATATATGAGTATTGTTTCTTGTCAGACTTATACAGGATTAATATAGCAATGAGATACACTGAGGGCTCGTGTTCATGAATCCCGAGGTCCACATGTTTTTGGTGGAGCAGCTTGTCTAAAAAGTACAGAAACCTTTCAGTCTTCAATTTGTAGGCCAACCTGTCTGCAGGCATCCTGGGGTCTCTTAGAAATTTTCTGTGGGTTTTTGTTTAGAATAGTGGTTTTTGATTTGAGTAAATTAAGAAAGTCTGTGGTTAACATCACTTGAAGAGAGTTTCATGTTTTGTTTCGTAACGTAAGTGTTGTCTGATTTCACATCCTTATGGCGGTTGTAGTGCTTATTCAGCAACTTGCGTTTTTAAAAACACAGCAGCTTCAAAATTCACATTATACAACTTTTGTAGAACAAAACAAAAAGGGTCTTTTCAAGTATTCATTTTATGGAAATACCTAATCCTCAGAGTGCCACAACAGGTTTTATTTTTCTTCACGCATAATATAATTTCATAGTCAAATATAACCAATACATGACAGCTTTTATGAGAATAATATGCCCTTCAAGTGAAGTCAGTAATAACGTAATCGTGAGTTCTTAGCACACGAATGACCAGGTGAACTCGTAAGTGGGGAAACTCTGAATTGTACATGATACACAAGTTTCCGACATCAGAAGTAGCATGTTGATTTGAAACATAACAGAAACTCTGATCTGTAATACAGATAAATGAGCAATATCACACGAGTAGCAGTGCGATATAGCTGTATATCAGCACGGCTGTGTTTCAGCTATAGGTAATCACAGTGTGCTGATATACAGCCACATCGGACGGCTACGAGTGTGATATTGCATTTATACAACAGTTCGATGGCACAAGTGTGTAAATAAAAACAAAACAAAAAACATTGGATTGTTTTTAAAAAAAAACTTCTTTTGTGCAGAACTACTTCCTTCCAAATTCACATCTCAAGTTGACAGTTTAACAGTTGTGATCAAGCCTCCGTTACTAATTCTAGAATGTCACTTTAGAACTAGTAACGAAGGAACGTTGAGTCGCTTCATTGAAGCTTATTGTATTATGTAGAAACTAAACGAGTGTTACCTACATCTGATATAGCATTCATTTTTCAGGTCGATGTCCATAATACTATATCCATTAAAATCTGTTTGAATGTCCGCTGAGGAAAGCGATATCTTTGTCTTTGTCCTTTTAAAAGTTAAGGGGATTTCCCACAGCGCTAAAACAACTTCCTTGTTCTGACTCGCTCATAAAGACAGTCTTTGCCACCATCTAATGGAGTAATGTAACTTTCATATCACAATCACTAACGGACCCTTTCTCAATACCAAATATGACATTTATTTAAAATAATATTTATTGAGCAACAGTATTTAAATGAACAACAATAGCCATTATAAAAGACAATGGGAAATAAACATAAGCAAAGAATTCAGTCGAATATACAAAAGCAGAAAAAATATCCCATCTTTAATAGTCAAGCATATTTACAGTACAAACCTTGTAAGTGAACTATGAGGGCAAAAAAACCCCCAAACAAAATAATCGTTCATTAATCGTAATTGAGGTAAAACGTTCAATTAATCGAGGTTTTGATTTTAGGTCATAATCGTCCAGCACTAAGATGTAGTGTTTTTTTTTTTTTTTTGTTCATTATAATTGATTATTATGTCTTAAGGCTGCTTCCGTGTTATGTCTCCAACTTGAATCCATGACGCATTGTAAAAACAAATGCTTGACTCAAGGAATGAGTTTCCCAAAGCAGCATAATTTCAGAAAATTATATAAATTATAAATAAGTAACTCATCTTATGACCTAAATCACATGTAACTGTAAAGGTTAATCAGTAGAGGTTTGTGGTTGAGTGTTTTGTTATTTATATGTAAAGTGAACAATCTTGTATTACAGAGTACAAAATGAATCAGATTGTATGGTAAAATGCTTGCTGTTCTTGGAGTGTTTGATTCATAGAATTTGAAACCTGGTGTGTATCTTTTTTTTTTACAGTCTATGGTATGAGCCAAACAGACCAATTGTAGCATATATTCCTTTAAAAAAAATCCACCTACCAACTTTCTGCTGCCCTGATTCATTGGGGTTGCCTGGCATTGGCTGCTGGCACACACAGAGCAGAGGCTGAAAGAGGGTATTATTGATCTGGGCACAGGCAGATCTGAGCCTCCAGTGCTCCTCTCTCTGTTCATTGTTTTCATTAGACTGACTGAGCTTTTTGATAAGGCTTTGTGGGACACAACAACCCTTGAAAATGCACCTTTTGTAATGGTGTCTTTCCTCTGTGACTGATAGCTGTGGGGAGATGGATCTTGCTGACTCTAAAGTTTCTGCCAACTCACTGAGAGCCCTACAATCACTATCATTCAAACTCTGACCTCTGAAAGGAAGACACGATCAACCTAAAGGATCCCAGATGTACTGTAAAGGTCTCCCTGATTAATGCAATTAAAATTAATTAAATTGAAAAGGGATTTAACATGGTAAAAACAAATGATACTCTGTGCATTTGTAAAGATTCATGTGTTTTATAGGGTAGCGTGTCTAACAGCACAGAAAGCGTAGTTTGTTGACAAAATTTGATAGTGTATGTCAGAATAGATCTGTGAATTAAGTCTCACACAGAACGAGTTTTTCCATGTCACTGCTCTTTTTCATTGTAAACATGCACTAGACAAAGACACTCACGTCTTTTGCAGCGTCTTGCTCGTGACGAGAGTTCTAAAAATGCGGGGCTTAAGTTACAATAAGTTCAACTTTCATAAAAACGCATCAAGACTTTGCGTGTTTTTTTTCTTTTCTTTCTAATTCTAAGTTCTGTGTGAATGGCCCCAACACTGTTTACACCAGACACGACAGTTGCAGTTGCACTGATTTTCCTTTGTTTTTCTACATAACATGCACTATCTTTGTTGCACTCACGGATCACATCTTTTGCAGTGTCTTGTGCGTAACACTGCGCGATCACTTGCATTTTTTTCAACTTAAAATACTCTGTCTCCCTGAACAGCAGCGTGTCATACGAATAAACCGAAACTCGGCGTGTAGGCTACTTGCCTCACAGACATGAGAAATATATCTATAGAAAGTTTGAAATATCTACTTTTAAATTAACCAATTCCAATCGAAAACAAATACTCTCTGATTATGTAATCCATATGAAAGGTGCATTTCTCTCTATAGGCGTGTTACTGCGGAGATGAGTCAGCATCATCTGCTTAATCTTTGCAGCCGACACTGACTCAGAAAACGCTAGTTTATTAATAAACAATTAAAATGTTATTTTATAATAATAAACTTGTTTTTCCAAAACTTTTATAATCATTACTTTTGCCAGTGCTTTGCTGAAAGCTTTGTGTGCGCTTGAGCGTGAGGCATATATTCCACCCCCCAGTATATTTAAGTAATTAAATTAATGTAAACGTGTGCATAGTCGACTAATGGCTTAAATGAACGACCACTAGTTGACCAGAAAAATCTTTAGTTGGTGGCAGCCCTACTTTTTTTGCAACAACCACAACTTTTTGTACGAAGATTGCACTTAATATTTTTTATTTTTTTTATATTCCCATACCTGACCTGTTATTGTGGTATCATCAATTTCAGATAAACACGTCCTTGAATGGCACATCAAACTGTGATGGGCCACTCTTTATACTGCTTAGACATCATGCTGTCTCCATCTGAAAGCTGAAGTAACTGCTTTGCATTCATGTATTGTGGCACTTTCTAAGAAAACTGGTTTCAGAGACTTCCAAGGCACCATCATGTCCAATGATCTAGAACAAATTCAAATGAGCTTTAGTCACAACCAAGCAAGTAATTAATGGCTATTTATCACTAAAAATTAAGTCATACGTTGACTAGTTTTAAGGGAGATGGCATTCTTTCCACGAACCGCTTGCACAGGATCATGGGATAAAGGCAGAAAAGGATGCATCTTCAAAGTCTGACTAGATAAAGACATCTCAGTAGACCTCAGTGGATTCAGACATGCCTTGGTTCTTTCTCAAAATTGTGTAATATTTCTAGTGATAAGCATCAACAGGATGTCGAGGCCTCTCGTAAGTGCTGACATCATGCACATTGTAGGGAGTCGATTGTAGATTAGAATTTTACCCTGAATCCTTGTTCTCATGAATGCTGTTTGAAAAGATCCAGGAAAATCTTATGGAGCAGAACAAAAACCTGACTGAAGGACATTAGGAGCTGGACTCAATGGGATGAAGTCTTTGTATTGACAGCATTAGTCTAAGGTGTTTTGAGCACCATAATGCGTTTATCTATGAGTAGCTTATTAAATGTAGTAAGTTTGATAAAATGTTGTGCGAGTAGAAAATGAGTCATTTTTATGAATAAGTGACGATTACATTTTAAAGACTATACTTGTTAAAGACTAAGTTTGCATGCAACACTAAAAGGAACCTACTTCCTTTTAGTGTTGTAACTGCATGAGAACTACACATGCGGTTAGACAAGATCTTTTACATTTAAATTAGGTCGGTCACGATTCCTCGATTAAATTCGAGTGCTTTATTTTAAAAAATCCTCTATTTGCAGTTTACCCATGTCGATTTAACCGACAAAATACTGGAAGTGGCGTTTTACACGGACGAGAATCCATGAACCGCATTATTAGACCTTTTTCTAAGGCTGCACGATATATTAAAACCATTTAATTATTTACATGCGTGCAGGTTACGTGTTTCTTCCAGCATCTCAGAGCGACACTGTTCACAGCAAATAAATGCTGCTCCATGTAGCTCGGTTGAAAATCTCAGTATAGCTTGGTTAAAAATCTCCATCTCTGCTTATAACGTTCAATGCAATGTGCGCCATTTCACCAAATTTGTAACACAAATAATTTATAAACATACGCCAACACTGGGGAATACATCAATGTTTCCAAAAATGCAAATTGTTCATCGTGATTTGAAAATAAGTTTCAACCTTCGAATCTGAGTTTGCGTGTCATCCACGTGTTCTTGTTCAAGAAATTACAGTGGCTTTATAATTTCTATCATAAAGAAGTGGCCAAATAGTAAAGATTAAGTGAACAGTAAAGTTAAATGTTGTTTGGCTAATATTAAACAAGGATTTGTCGTTTAACAACCACTATTACCATTGGTATAATGCTTAATGTTCATTGTTTATAATATTATGTATATTGCGTTATTTATTTTAACAGTGTTCTTCAATAAAACCACAGGATTACTTGCTTTTTATACTTTATTTGAACCAATTATTAGTGCCTCATTGTTCTGTGTGTGTTTTGAGTAACTTTAAAGGCTATTGTTCACTTAGGTCTGTTTTTATTACATTTTATAAAAAGATTAACTCGAGTAATCGGTCGATTGTTTTGATGATTAATCATTACCAAAATAATTGTTAGTGACAGCCTCAATTTAAATCATGTTACTCGTGGGTTGCACCAATTACATTGATGTACCAAAGCCAACAAGCTTACGATTCATATTTAAATTCAACCACACCTAATTTATGAATATGAACACACCTAATTTAATAATGTAGGTGGATGTTGTTGGATGTACTGTACCTTAATGAATTAATGTCCTATTTATTTCCTTTTATTCACTGATCAAATCTATGGACTTGTTAGTGATTTCTGTGCTGACTTAGGCTGGAAAATCAAAGTAATTTTTTTGTGACTTATTATGACATAGTAAAATAATCATATTGTGATTACAAATTGAGTTGTCTGAATTTAAGACTGATGTAACAATGGCATGACATCACTTTGAAACAGTAGCTCTATGAATGCCGTGCGACACCTTTTCTCTCCTAAATGAAGTCCTGTTTTGCTCCTATTATGCTGCCAGTAGAAACAACTTGCAGTGTAATAGTGTTAAAAAAAATCTGACCTCAGTTGATCTTAGTGTTAAAAAAGCATGAAAGAGAACCGTTTTCTTTGTATTCACATTGTACCTGTATCTTGCATGCAGTTTTACAGTAAAAACCTCATGTTTTCATTTTTTTTTGTTTTTTTGTGGAGAACTGAATGAAGACATTTGATATTCTGTGTGAATGTATATCATTCTAAATGTGGTGATCTGTCATTTTATTAGATTTATATCATAACTTGTGGGCAAAAACATTTAAAATTTTGCAAATTTGAAGATACAATGTATTTAATGCTCTTTTCAATCGAGCCTTACATCTTCGAACACCACTGGAGAGGGAGTTTGGGTGGGCGAACCTCTCTGAGGCTGCTGGAATCGCTATATCACGAGCTCCTTGTGTGCTGAATATGTGTAGCGCCGTCCCTATTCTTTGAAGCACATGGCGCATACTGTCTACACATTCATTTAATTGCGGTTTGATAATCGTTTAGAGGCACGGTTAGTTATGCCAGCATGTTTTGAATGAGTGGCATTACAGTACATAAATCTGTGTGGTTTTCTGGATTCTGTTGTTCTTCCAATGTGGCAGAGATCTGTAAAGCAATGAAGCACCATTTTCTTGCATTGGAAAATGATATTCTGTGTTTGACTCCTTAAAGCGACATCTCCCTCATATGGTGTTATCTAATTTTTGCTTTTCTTTACTTAAACAGGTACAATGGTTCACTCCCCAATGGAGACAGAGGGCGAAGGAAAAGCCGGTTTGCCCTTTACAAGAAAGCCAAAGCCAATGGTGTCAAACCCAGTACTGTACACATCCTTAACACGCCACAAGCCAGCAAGGTAATCTCATATAAAACCTCAACTTGTAGCTGTACTGCCTTTTTTTGCAAATAATTTTGTCAGATAAATACCTTAACCAAGTTTAGTGTTTTGTTCTTAGTATTTAAAATAATATTTTCCTCCATATTTTGATGGTTTAAGCAAACTTGTAGGGTCATTAAAAACAAGTATCTCCTCCAGACATCACTTTTGGTCTCTGTTGTATGTTTGGTGTGGTTAGTGCCACAATAGTAATTTTAAGACCCTGCTTACTGTGGACTGATGGGCTCAAATCATCACTAGTGCACTGCTGCATTTTTCCAGTTGCCAAAAATGTCTTCATTACTTTCATTTCTACAGTTAGAGCATTGATTTGAGAATGGAAGAAGTTATCAAATTTCTTACAAAAAGAGTACCTTGACGATCAAGCCTGTATTATTTTATCATTTATATCATATATATCATCATTGGAAAGTGTGTGGTCTCCTCCTCTCTGCTGCCATCTTGTTATTCCTAACTAGGTTAGGATACATCTCCAGCACTCTTAAAATAATTTCAGAGCTGAGACATGGGCTGCATCCAAAATTGCACACTCCACTACTATATAGTAGGCAAAAAACGGGTGACAAAAGATGTCCAAATTCACAGTACTGATAAAAGAGTAGGCACAAAGTACCCGGATGACCTACTACTTTCGGCGAGATTCTGAAGTGTGCATATGATGGACACTTTACTATCCCATGAGCCCATGGGAGAAGATTTGTGAATGTCACTGAAACAATGCAACTGACGCTGGTAGGTCAAGTGATAATGACAGCATGGCGAATGTAGTACATCCGGATTACATTCATACTACACACACCAGTACTATATAGAACATACCTTTTAAGTAATTACTTGTTCAAAATAAGTACCTACCCAAGAGAGTATGCAATTTCAGATGCCGCCCTAGTCTTAACACTTAGGAACCTTTATGAATCACACATATTTAAGTCTAGGAATAAGAGTAAAATTGTCATTCTTAGAATTTTGTTATTTGTTTTTTATTTGTGTGTGTATTTGGCAGCATATGCCATTGTATTCTGAAGTATTGGGAGATTTTTATTTTTTATTTTTTGCCCGTCTCACTCCCATCCCAATAATATACTATTATAAATAATCTGACATTAATGGCACAACCGAATGCTTTGCCCTTTTGAAGGTGTGGCCTTTCAGTTTATATTTTACAGCAAGGGTGTGTCAACTCATTTTAGATTGTGGGCCATGGGGAAAGGTTAGCTTAGGGGGCTGATTTTTGTTTGTTAAACCATACCCATGCAAGCGCATGATAAACACATGCTCTTCTGGAGCTTGTGAAGTCCAGAATCAACTTTATGCAATAGCAATACATGGAATTTGAAATGAATTCTTTCACAAGTCTTTCCAGCTCCACACAGCAGAGAGAAGTTGTGGAGTATGTTGGATCATTGCCCAGTTGTAAAGCTGCGCAATGCAATGTTTCGTCAAGAAGCATTGGGATTTTAGTTACTCCACAACATTGGCTACGATAGCATATTTAACCCCACCTTTTAAGTCTCTGCTTGCTACTGGAACATTCTTCAGAGATTTACAGGGTGGTACTAAACATGGGTGGAGTTGAGTTGTAAAACGTTTACTGTCATTCAGAGCAGCCGCTACCACTAAACAAAGCCGTGCTGATACTTTGCCATCTCCAGATGTTATTGTAAAATGCATGGAGCTGGATCAGAGACTATCCTTCCCTCTGATACTTCTAGTTTTATGGGTGACGCAGTGTTTGATATGTTTGAACGATTTAAGCAGCCAGACCACAACTTTCAATTCCAGCCCACATTATTCCAACTCCAGTGGTAGTATTTTGATTGTAACTTCTATCTCATTGACTTAACTTAGACATGTGATTTTAATGTGGTTGGTGACTCCTCTGTGATGATTGCTGATGACTGCCTTTTTCCAGTCAGCTGAAGGCAAACTGCCAACAGACGTCATTGTCTGAGGAGATCTTTCTCAATGATAGCTGCTTCTTTACAGCATGCAACTTTTGTTCTGTTCCAAAACCTAGTGAGCTGTCCAACTAGGCCACATTTTAAGGCATAGACATTAGGGATGCCCCAATCAGGATTTTTGCAGCCGATACAGACTACCGATTTCTTCATGATTGACCGATACATAAAGCTTGAATGTTTGGGATCGTAAGTGATATGTAAGCTCTATGTTGACTGTCACTGTTAACCTTACACCCTGGGGAAAAAAAAGAAAAAAAGATTTTGATCATGTTTGGAGGTTCTGATTTTACAACACTGCTGAGAAAACCCCAGAAAAAGTGATGCAATTTGAATTATTTTGTTGTTGTTCATGCTTGACATGATGACTATTAGAAAGTATATATGATGGGTCATAAAATCAAGTTTAGGCTTGTTCACAATCATGTCAACTGGATCTGGGCCAAATTTTGTGCTGATATCTCAAAGCAATCAAAAATTATGGCATTTGGAATCCCTTTTTTTTTTCTTCTTGTCTTTCCAAACAAGTGATCTGAGTGTTTTACTGAACAGAACGCTATTTCGCAATGCAAAAATGTTACGATATGTATCGCAGAGTGGTGCCGATACTTTTACGATATGATGGCAGTTCAATCCTATTGGTTAAGCTGCCGACGTGACCTACTCTGCAACTGGGATGAAAGCACACGCAAATTGCTTGAACTGAACACTAGTAGGGCAACATGAGTTCAGCTGAAACTGAAATTGAAGATGCCCCATCTTCTTATAAGTCCGACGTCTGGCAGCATTTTGGTTTTCCAGTCACGCGACAGGACAACGGTAAAAAAAAAATATACAGACAATTACAGTACAGTACAGTCATCACAGTCACGACACATGTTAACACGGAGTGGATAATTAAAAGTTTCATGCTTCAGACTCGACCGCTTTAAAAAAATTTTTTTTTATAAAATCACACACTTGAACAAACATGGCCGAAGTTTAAAAGCGGCTATACAATGGAAGCTTGAAAGGGCTCCTCATAGTAATGCTGTTGTTACTGACAACGCACGCAACATGGAGGTGGCAGTGAGAGAAGCCGGGTTGTCACCGCATATTAAGTGTTTCGCGCACACATCGAATCTTGCGTCGCAAGCAGGTTTAAATGTTTCTCGCATCAGTCGCTTGCTTGATCGCGTGAGGAGTCATGGCTTTCTTTCATCGCAGTGCCACTGCAACAGCTGTGCTCCCGGAAAAGCAAAAGATGCTTGCGACGCTTTGCTTTAAGAAGTTTTGTCTTA
>RJVU01064127.1:0-11761 GCA_003731715.1 Anabarilius grahami
TGTATTTACTAGTTCGAGGTACAGACACAGTCTCTATGTGATAATATCTATGTCTTTGGTCCGTGTTGCGTTCATATATCATTCGAACCGCACCAGAGTTTGTTTGGAAGCGGACCGAGACCCATCTTTTCAGCGGTCTCGGTCCGCTTGTTTGGTGCACACCAGGGTTCAGATGGCAGCGTTCTCATATGTTCAGATGAACCGCACTAACAGAGCAATCGCACCAGGTTTCGCTTTAATCCAACCAAACATGACAAGTGTGAACGCACCTTTAGGGAAATTCAAGCCCATATTGTCAATGATTCACCGGTGTGAATATGTGGTGGTACATTTTGTTCACTGACTGTAGTATTGTGTACTGCACACATAACCTTTATGTACATGTAATTTTACTGTATAGCAGACCTACAGTATATTGATCTACACAATGTGATATTTTGCTGTGTTTCAGAGAGTTTTGCAAATGGATGAGGAGGAAGTCCCGCATGAGTTTATATACATTGATGAGGCTATTGATGAGGATTTAACCTGACAACAGTGAGAAGGGGAAAAAACATCATTGGCCACAGGGCTATTGTCAATGTACCAGGGCAACGTGGGGGTAACATTACAGAATGGGGTCCTCCACCGCCATGCCAACTTGGGTCATTACAACACTGACCTCATTCTTACATTTTTAGACAGATTACACAATATTATCATAGCAGCAAACCAAAGGGACCAGATTCAATACATTGTTATCTGGGACAATGTAGCTGTTACAGTATAGACAGGCCGGAGACAGAAGATCACAATACAGGATGTTTATTTGAACACAAGCAGAGGTAACAGTGACAACAGGTGAGTTAGCAGATGCAATGGAAGTGAATGATGAATGAGAGAGTTGATACTGTCCTTTGTGGTTGCAGGGTGACGTTGGACAATGGTGGTAGCGGACTGGAGACGAGGAAGGCAGACGACACTCACACATGGACTGGAGACACTGGAGGTAACTTGGAGACACAGGTAAGTAACAAAGGGAGTCCTTGAGGTAAGCATACAGGTAGGTTCCTTGATGCGAACGAGACCGGACGATGTGACTGTGTGTGTGAGTGTCTTAAGTAGTGGTGCTGATGAGTAAGCTGATGAGGTGCAGGTGTGCGTGATCAGTACTCAGGGGATGGAGTGCGCTGTGATTGGTGGGTGTTGGAGCCTGGCGTGTCTGTGACAGTAGCTTTCCATTGTTCTGCTCAGGTCCAAAACTGGTTTCATCAACACCCACAATTTACAGTTCAACACCATACTCCCCATTCCTAAACCCCATCGAGGAGTTCTTCTCAGCATGGCGGTGGAAGGTTTATGATCTCTGGCCCTATGTCCAAATGACCCTCATTCAAGCTATTCAAGCATCCATACAAGGGTGGATTCGTCACTCCAAAAGATTCTTCCTATGTTGCCTTGCAAATGAAAATATAGCCTGTGATGTTGACGAGGCCCTGTGGCCAGATCCAGCTAGACGGAGAGATGTTTACGTTTTTTTTTTTTTTATTCGGTATTGAACTGGATATGTCATTTATATTACAGTATTACTGTAAGCTTACAGTACAATGGTACGTTCAGTAATACTTTATGAAAACTGGAAAATGTTTTGTTATGAATGTTTTGTTGAAATATTCAGTATTGACTGACTTGAGTACATGAAAAGAAATAAATATTTTCATTAGTCTGCACAATTGGGGTCATGTGGTGTTGGTGAATGTGTTTTTACACTTTCTCTGTGTAAACGCTAAAAGTGTTTTAGGTTGAGCACAGGAGTGTTTAACTGTGTTTTAACAGAATCAAACCATATGATGGAGGTGTTTATGTTATGACAACAAATGTATGACACATTGTATTGTTGTGACAAAAGGGTTCCATTTAGCTAATTATCTGAGGTGTTGTGCTACTTTGGTGTAGTGTTGTGCTAATTGTGTGAAGGGGTTTGAAAAACCGGGCCCTGTTTTCAAAATTGTGCTTAAGCAATTGAAAAAAAATTGTAAATTAATGTTTTTCTTTTTTTTTTTTAAGAAACATCCCTTACTTTTAACACTTGTTTTGCTAACTTTTTGAGAAAATTAAAACACAGTACTTACTTTTATAAATGTATTCCTCGGCCGCCATAGAAACACCCACAAATCCTTTCATCATTGGCGCACAATGAATTCTGGGGTAGGGTAGGCTGCATAGTGTTCTTTGTTGTATCCTTCATTTGTCCGAGAAATGAAGGGTGCATTTAAATGAGCTTTTGAATTGGGGCTGCTTTTGTCACGTAGCGGTTATGCAATTAGCCTTCGAAGGGTGCAGCGTTTGAATTGGGACAGCCTTCGTAGTGCCGCTGTGACGCAGTCGGCCTTCAAATGCGGTCTTCAGAGGATGTAGCCCCTAAATTGGGACCCAGCTATTGTTTTGTTGTGAACAAGTAAACCCTGGCTCCATCTAGTGGACACTTTGAGTCACTGGCATTTTCACCTTCAGTAAGATCAAAATAAAGTCTGTTGTGTTAATCTGTTGAAGTATAGGAAATTGAGTTCCTTTTTGTCTTACAAAAGAGCCGTGCCTTTAGGAAGCCAAGTCAGTGGGCCCTCATAGAGTTTTGGATGGAAAAATCCTTTGATTTAAGTTCTTTCAGTGTATCGTTCAAGAATCTTCAGTGTGTAAACCCTTTATTGAAGATGGGGAAAATATTACACAGCACTCACTTCCCATTCACTGTCTGTTGCTTAGACTTCCTCATTTTGACGGTCAGAAGATCACCATGTTTAAATCCATTTGTGGTTCAGGGTAACATTCGTGTCTGGGTCCCAGGTTAAAATCTCAACAGTCAGTGTTCTGAGGAGCGCACTTATGACTGTGCCTGTGCATTGTCGGATCTAGCCTGAAAAATGTTATTATAATTATATATATTTTTTAAATAGCATTCCATTTTTGTTCCCAGAAAGAAATAGCTTCAGTAACCTGGCCCGGGCTCTGGTTAGGTTATGAGGGACTGATGTTTAGCACTGGCACAAGCAGTAAAGTAATTTTTTTTTTTTGTATTCGTTATCAGTATATCACAGAAAATGTATTTCCAACTTTTTTCTTCTAAGCAAAGAACGAAAAAAGAACTTCATCGTGAGCATACCAACGCCTTGAATCACATTCAGTCTCTTTTGTGTTAGTTGCTGCTGCAGTTCACTTAACAGCCACCAGTTTCGCTAATAACAAGTGTTTCTGAAGTCTGAATAAAGCAACATTATCAGATGTACACTCAACACTACAAAAGAACAGACATACAGTTGTGTGTGTGTGTGTGTGTGTAACTATTTGGTTTTCCAGCATCTTCTACATATTTCTAAAAATCATCCCACATCAGACATGTGTGCTGTCTGGGAATGTGGATTTGTCAAACATACAGTGTTTTGGTAAAGAAACAGTATGGCAATGAAAACACCAAGACTTTAAAAGCAGTATCCAGCTTTATTAAACATAGTAAAAGCAAAATATAAGTGAAAAACAAAAAGCTTTTATGGCTTGTGAATCAAACTTTGGTTACATAATTGCAACGTCTATGACTACATCTACAATAATATAGATTTAAGTACCCATTTTTAAAGCCCAATTTATCCACCATATTGAAAGATCTACAGTTGGGTTGCGTGTGTGAGATTTTAAGAGGAAATTTCATGAGATTTAAAGTAGGATTTCGAACATTTATTTTAATCATAAAAACAAAGTTTCAATAATACCATAATGAATAGTGTTGTAATTTGTAGTAACATTGACTGTAACTGAAAAATCTCTTATCTATATTAAACAATTCCAGCCTCATTTTAAGCAATGCATGCAGATTTCTAAATAATTACTTGAGAAGTTATAATTAAGGTATTTAACTGAAGCACTTGATTATCTTTGGAGTTAAAGCATCCTGATATGTTTTCATGATTGTGCGGGTGGCAGCGGGACTCCAGTTGGAGGGTTTGGCTCATCGTCAATCTTTAAATCACGGCAGAACAACACCGGTTCTTCACCAAGACCCATTCTGTACTGCCACAGATACAAAGACTCATTTGGCTTCAGCTGAAGTGAGAGTTGTTCTTCCACTTCAGTCATTTCGTTCCAGCTTTCTTTTTCAGTGCTGACATGTGAACCTCCATATTCTGCAGAAAAGGAGAACTGCAACTTCACAATTAATGCTGCCAGGGCTCCAGTTTCAATCGAGACTGATGTTGCTATCTTCCAGTTGTGTGTGATCTCGGTCATCTTCTCCTTATTGTATCCAACCTTTTTATTGATTTTCTTTGTCCATGTCACTGGTGTATTGCTGTCATTAGTTATAGTTTTAATATTCTCCCAAATGCCAAAGGATGGGCCTTTAGTTACTGACAGACCACCAGGGAGGAAGTTCAGAACATCGGGATGAACAGAATAGACACCAACGCAGTAATCTCTGTGTAAATTTTTACTGGTGTGGAACTCAACTCCCCACTCTGAGACTGGCTTGAGGAAGTAGTAGTAGTTCAGTACGCCCCAGTAATAGAGCCCGTTTCTGCAATTGGGATGCAGGTTGTATTCTTCAGCACCTGAGTCTGTATTCATGTCTGTTACACTTCGGAAAGTGCCTTTTCCATGGAAGATGATGTGAAAATAGCCATAGGCTGAGAAGTAGTGGTCTCCACCCTGGCAGTTGGGATGAAGGCTGTAAACTTCAGCACCGCTATCTTTCGTCAGGTCAGTGACTCTGCGGTAGGAATTGCCCTTGATGATGTAAAACCAGTCTCCACTACCAAGGTAGTGGTCTCCATTTTGGCAGGAAGGATGCAGACTGTGAATAGAGATGTTAGAACCTTCTTTTAAATTGTTTGTCCGCATATAGCAGCCGAGATCAGAGCGGATTATATGAAATTTGTATTCGCCCAAGGCACAGAAGTCAATGCCTTTTGTTTTGCTCTTGGGAATAATGCCGTTCATCGTGTCTGAACCTGCAACACATAATAAACCAAACATTCAATCTCCACACCAAATTAATGCTGTTATTTTAGTCCTTCTACAGATTGAGATCATTGATTACCAAAACATATTTATATACAAGTGAGGAAAAATTAACTGATGATCTTTATTTTGTTTAATCATCTAGATGAAGAAGCACTTTTTATGTCAATATGCGCCTCTTGAACTTGAGGGTTTAAAAAAGTACATTTTCCGAAAATGAACTGTCCTGTTTGGTCTTTATTTGATTTGGACTTTGAGTTGGTTTTTCAGTGTTTCCTGGGACCATGAACAAACTCGGTATTACAGGATTAGTTTTGAGTTGACAAAACCAAAACAATCCAATCCAATCAGACTTTGTTGGTACCATGATGCTGATCATCAACTTTCTCTGTCAACTCAGGCTTTGATCCTTAGTTTAGGAGTTTAGGTGTGACATCAGTAGTGAACAGCCAATCACATGCTGTGGAACAGTGAAACTGCAATTCACTTCTCTCAAAAGAAGCAGCGCGATTCACTTCTCTCTTCTGCAGAATATTACGAGTTTGAAAAATATTAAGAATTTAAGCAAATTTACACAGCAAGGAGGAAAGAGCTGTCTATGAAAGAGGATGTGACGACCTCTGCTGGTGGTCTTGGGTATTGCTGTTCGGTACCCGTTTCCACAAATTCGCAGTCTATTGGAAACACCTGTGACCAGTGCTTCAGGCGCTCCTTTAAAAAGAGGATCTCTTGTAGAGACAATGGGGAACTTTGGGGACTTTGGAACATTGGCTTTTTTGGACTTCGTTTGGCTTTGGCCTTTGTTTGGTTTTGGACTTTGTTTTGTTTGATCTGTTTTCTGCATTTATGCCTCAACATTACATTTACATTTATGCATTTGGCAGACGCTTTTATCCAAAGCGACTTACATTGCATTATACTATACATTTGTATCGGAGTATGTGCAATCCCTGGGATCGAACCCATGACCTTGGCATTGCTAGTGCCATGCTCTAACCACTGAGCTACAGGAAAGCTTTTTACATTACATTACATTACACTTCCAACCATGCACTCTGCTTTACACACTGGCGTTACTGATGGACACAGAAACTTGTGTGATTGTTGTGATTTCCTTTGATTGTTTTCATTCTATTATTTAATGTTACCTTAATTTAGTAGTAAATAAACATTTTCATGAGCTTAACGTTTGGGTTTCATGTGTCCCTTGTTTTTGTTGCTTCCCTTGAGCCAGGGGTCGTAACAGAGGACAACTGAAAGAAAAAAAAATAAGTAAACGTTGTGAAGTTAGTTTATATAGTCGATATTGTTACACAAAGAATTGAACATTTAAGCTCACGTGCAGTCGTTTTTATAGCTTTATCTATTGATTCTAAAGCTATTTATATTACTTAGTTTAAATTAATATAAATACATAACAGTAATTGATAAACTAAAATTGTATATGTGTAATGGATTAAGGGTATACTAATTACATAATATCTAAATCATACAAAATTGTTATTATAAATAAGCATTGCTAAAAGACAGATGATTTTGTCCTTAAAAATCATTTGCTATGTAATGACCTTTAACACTCAGGGGTCGGCCATCACGCCAGCGATACTACCTCGGTTTTTTCTTACCAGGGCAAAAGAGACTCAAAATACTCCATCAATTTTGGACATACAGTTAACAGTTATACATCATGCTAATCTGTGAAATGTCTTCTTTTGTTTGTGTCCACTCAGAGTAAAAACTAAATATTGTGCTTTTTGTAAAATAAAGAAAACCAAAATGATTCGTCTCCCTCTGAACGAAGTCCATTCTGATAATTCTCAGAAAATGAACTGCAACGTAGTGAATGCTAATCACACAAACATGAGACATATGTCTAAAGAAACGTTAGACATGTAATGAAATGTCAGGTTTTAAGTCATGTAAATCAAATCGAAAACAAATATTCTCTGTTTATGTAATCTGTTTGAAAAGAGAGTGATGTCAGTCATTCATGAGTCAGCTCATTATCCGCTAATGAGGCCATGCCCACGGAGAGAAATAAAATGTGTTAGCAACATGTGTTAGCCGTAATGTCATATTTACCCTGTAACTACATGAAATAAGAGTGTAATGAGCTCCGCTTTAATTTACGGCCGTAATGTCATATTTACCCTGTAAGTACACGAAATAAGAGTGTAACGAGCTCCGCTTTAATTTACGGCCCGTAATGTCATATTTACCCTGTAACTACATGAAACAAGAGTGTAACGAGCTCCGCTTCAATTTACGGCCGTAATGTCATATTTACCCTGTAACTACATGAAATAAGAGTGTAACGAGCTCCGCTTTAATTTACGGCCGTAATGTCATATTTACCCTGTAACTACATGAAACAAGAGTGTAACGAGCTCCGCTTCAATTTACGGCTGTAATGTCATATTTACCCTGTAACTACATGAAACAAGAGGGTAACAAGCGCCGCTTTAATTTACGGCCCGTGATGTCATATTTACCCTGTGACTACATGAAACAAGAGTGTAACGAGCTCCGCTTCAATTTACGGCCGTAATGTCATATTTACCCTGTAACTACATGAAATAAGAGTGTAACGAGCTCCGCTTTAATTTACGGCCGTAATGTCATATTTACCCTGTAACTACATGAAATAAGAGTGTAACGAGCTCCGCTTTAATTTACGGCCCGTAACGTCATATTTACCCTGTAACTACGTGAAATAAGAGTGTAACGAGCTCCGCTTTAATTTACGGCCCGTAATGTCATATTTACCCTGTAACTATATGAAATAAGAGTGTAACGAGCTCCGCTTTAATTTACGGCCCGTAACGTCATATTTACCCTGTAACTATATGAAATAAGAGTGTAACGAGCTCCGCTTTAATTTACGGCCCGTAATGTCATATTTACACTGTAACTACATGAAACAAGAGTGTAACGAGCTCCGCTTCAATTTACGGCCGTAATGTCATATTTACCCTGTAACTACATGAAATAAGAGTGTAACGAGCTCCGCTTTAATTTACGGCCGTAATGTCATATTTACCCTGTAACTACGTGAAACAAGAGCGTAACGAGCTCCACATCAATTTACGGCCGTAATGTCATATTTACCCTGTAACTACACGAAACAAGAGCGTAACGAGCTCCACATCAATTTATGGCCGTAATGTCATATTTACCCTGTAACTACACGAAACAAGAGCGTAACGAGCTCCACATCAATTTACGGCCGTAATGTCATATTTACCCTGTAACTACATGAAACAAGAGCGTAACGAGCTCCACTTCAATTTACGGCCGTAATGTCATATTTACCCTGTAACTACACGAAACAAGAGCGTAACGAGCTCCACTTCAATCATATTTACCCTGTAACTACACGAAACAAGAGCGTAACGAGCTCCACTTCAATTTACGGCCCGTAATGTCATACTTACCCTGTAACTACACGAAACAAGAGCGTAACGAGCTCCACTTCAATTTACGGCCCGTAATGTCATACTTACCCTGTAACTACATGAAACAAAAGCATATTTCCCCATGTATTATAAAAGATTGCAATAGTTCTTTCTACTTAACCAACTTAATCAGTGCATATTCTCGCTAAATTGCTCCCAAATGTAAGATTGTTGTCTATAATAACACTGTAAGTACCCCTTAGTTCTAAAATACTTACAGTATAAATAATTTGATATTTTCCTGGTTATTACCCCTTTATTCCTTTACATATTACATATTGTTCCCCTATACTTACTGTATAGGTACACTATAATTATCGAAAGTTATGCTGTAAATTTGTTGTAATTACGCAGTACTTTCCAGGCTGTAATCTAAAGCGTTACCGAGTTTCCCTACAACACGACCAGAGCAGAAGTTTGGGGTGCATGTGGATTGTTTTGCTGTGATCTACCAGCACAAATGGAAAATATGTTTGCATGAGATCGCATTACAGCGGACAATTCAAATGTCACAAAAGTGTTGTTCATTCACCTCTGCGTTCGGACACGCGATGATTGTTGTTTGTATTTTGCCTGCGATGCGGTCTGAATTGAAGTTTGAATACAAACACAAAAAATTGTTATGATATACTGTATACACAGAGCGTGCGTATGATCGGTTTCAGTGCGGAGCTCTGCGATGAGTTTAACCCTTGTGCATTGTTCAAATTTACTACATGAAAACATCCACTAAGTTAAACTGCTGTAAAAATTTAAATTTTTTTGCATAAATCTGTTAATCAACCTCAGTGCTGACCAAAACTACTAAATCTTTAAAAAAAATCCAGGAATTTTACTCTTTTATTGCCAAGTTTATAAATGATGTCACTGATTTAGGGAAAAAAAACACACAAAATGACTTATTTTCAATATAAAAAGTGATTGTGGACTGGATTTTTTTTTTTACCTTTTATCACAGTATTGGACATGTGAAAGATTAGTAACAACATTGGTTTTGATGCATTGGTAGTTTTTGTGCAGCATTAGAGTTTATTTTTTTCTCCCTCATTTACTGTTCGTGGCTGTTTTTGCCCCATTGACTTCCATTATAACGATATTTTTTGATTGCAAAGCCATGACACCATATAATCATGCATTCTTGATTGATGGTGGTTTTCCCTGTTGGGAAGAGGTAAAATTTGTCATTTTTACAGTTGATCACCAGGTGGCACCATTAACCCTTTAGATAGGCATGTGCAAAAAAAAGCTTAGTTTCTGGCTTTTATATGGAGTTATAAGGAGTATAACAGCATATTATAGTGTGTGTGTGTGTGTGTATGAGTGAGTGTGTGTGTACATTTACATTTAGTCATTTAGCAGACGCTTTTATCCAAAGCGACTTACAAATGAGAGTAGTAGAATCAATCAAATCAACATGAGAACAACAGTATGTAAGTGCTGTGTGAAGTCAGTAAAGTGCTCGTAGCAAGGAATTATTTTTATTTTTATTTTTTTATAAATACACAAATAGATGGAAGAAGAATAGAAGTCAAGGTAAGTGCTACTATTACTGGGTCAAGTGCTGACGAAAAAGATATGTCTTTAGCATTTTTTTGAAAATGGCTAGAGACTCAGCTGCTCTGATAGAGCGCGGCAGGTCATTCCACCAGCCAGGAACAGACCCGGAGAAGGTCCGTGAGAGCGATTTTGTGCCCCTATGTGATGGCACCACAAGGCGCCGTTCACTTGCAGAACGCAAGTTTCTGGAGGGCGCATAAGTCTGAAGTAGTGAGTTAAGGTATAGCGGAGCAGAGCCAGCGGTCGTTCTGTAGGCAAACATCAGAGCCTTGAATTGGATGCGAGCAGCTACTGGCAGCCAATGCAGACTGATGAAGAGAGGAGTGACGTGCGCGCTCTTCGGCTCGTTGAAGACCAGTCTGGCTGCAGCATTCTGGATCAGTTGTAGAGGCTTTAGAGTGCATGCTGAGCATTACAGTAGTCCAGTCTGGATAGAACAAGAGCTTGGACGAGAATTTGTGTGGAATGTTCCGATAGGAAGGGTCTAATCTTCCTGATGTTGTACAAGGCAAATCTGCAGGACCAGGCTGTTGTCGCAACGTGATCTGTTAAGCTTAAACAATCATTCATCACCACTCCAAGGTTCCTGGCTGTCCTGGACGGAGTAATGGTTGACGACCCAAGTTGAATTGAAAGGTTGTGATGAAGTGTTGGGTTGGCACCGACCACAAGCAGTTCTGTTTTTGCAAGGTTGAGTTGAAGGTGGTGATCCTTCATCCAGGCAGAGATGGCTGTCAGGCAGGATGACCGTCGGATCATCTGGTTGGAATGAGAGGTAGAGTTGTGTGTCATCAGCGTAGCAGTGATAGGAGAAACCATTAGTACAGACTAAACAAAAACAAGGTAAGTGGATTCAAACATCTGCATGCCATCCTGATGGTCATTTGATGGTGAGAAGAGCAGCAAGCAACATGAGAAAGGGCTTGACTTGTACCGAAGTTTTAGAAATGATTATGCATCCTGACCCCTCCAGCAAGCTGCAGGATGTATTGTCTTCTCCCTCTGACACCACAGACTCAGGAGAGTCAGATCCTGATTTTGTTGTGGCACCCTTATCATCCTCTCCAGCTTCCACTGAAGGCTAGGAGGAGGATTCAGAGGATCCTTGATCTGGGTGGATTGGAAGAAACGGCAAAGTGTGGTTTTCCACCAACGTGGAGACAACTCCCTTTCTTCAGCCTGCTAGAGGTGTGACTCCAGGGCCAACGCATTAAGGCAGGAACACACCAATCTGACGCCGACAAACTAGTAGCGACGAAAGCAGACTGCGGGTTTGGCTCACGTCGGCAGGGTCTGGGTCCAAAGTTGCCCTGACACACCAAACCGACAGCCGACGGCCAAGTAGCACGTCCATTCTGCACCTGCAAATGATGAAATGCCTTTCCTAACCAGCAGGTGGCAGTAGCTGAACAGCCAATCAGAATGATCAGATGGCCCGACGGACGATGAGCTCTGATGAAAAAAGCTGACGAGGACCAACTTCAGCCGACACTGGCATCAGGTACATAAATACACTTACTTTGTTTTTGTTTACTCCATGTACAGTAGGTAGACAACCAAAAAGATTAAGGGTTCACATACTTATGAATGGGGTTATTTTAATAAATTCAGCTATTGTTTTGTCTTGTGAACTAAATGAAAACATCTTTTATGTAAAATATCTTACTCAGGACAGTACTAAACAAAAAATAACATGCATTTTTTATTATCCCTCTTATTTTATTAAAATAATTCTCATTTTCACAGATTCTGCAAGGGGTTCA
>RJVU01064245.1:0-14665 GCA_003731715.1 Anabarilius grahami
AGAAAATTTAGGATGGTACCATGCCATATTTCATTAAAGAATAAGGTCATCTGTTTGAAAAATACCAAACTCTGTTTATTTATAATAAGGATTGTCTGATGTATTGTTGGATATTTTATAAACTCTTACTACTGTTTGGGTATTTTATATTTTAAGATTCTTGATACTGTGGGACATTTCTTTTCATTTCATATATTTTTTATATTTTAATATCAAATCACAAAATAAAACAGGAAAAGTCAAACACAATTCACTAAATATTAGTTGCCTTATATTCTAAACTCAAATAAGTATCTGTTATATTCTATTATGTCTTATTAAGATGTCAATATGGTAAATAACCTTTAAAATAATCGGTTGAACTTTAAGCTTTAGACAGCCTAATTTAAACACTATTTCTTATGCTATAGTACTGCACCTTTAAATGTATTGTGATTAAAACCAAGTTTACTGATACAATAAAATATTGCAACATAACAGGATGCTTCTGTTTTAATTTAGTTAAAAATAAGGTTAGATATGCTATTAAAAATGCTGAAATGATGAAAAGTGTGCCAACAACATACATACTTACATAGTTTTTTTGTCTTGAAAAAATACAAAAGTAGGCCTACAATTTATAAAGCATTTACTTTAAGTGTAACTTTATATGAATCGTTGAGCTCTCACTTAGCAATTGTAAGTTTTATGAAACACATTATTCAACATTTTAAAGTATTAGTTCACCCAAAAATAAAAATTTTGTCATTACTCGGCCTCATGTCGTTCCAAACCCGTAAGACCTTCGTTCATCTTCAGAACACAAATTAAGATATTTTTGATGAAATCTGAGGGTTTTTAAAAAAAAATCCCCCATAGAAAGCAACGTACCACATTCAAGGTGCAGAAAGGTATAAACATTGTTAAAACAGTCCACGTGACTGCAGTGGTTCAACCTTAATGTTATGAAGCGATGATAATACTTTTTGTGCACAAAAACAAAACAAAAATAAGGACTTTATATACTTTCAGCGCTTCCAGGTTCTACGTCAGAACGCTGACTCAGTATTGGCCGACGCTGTTCACGTGATCAGCACAAAGTCTGCGTGTGATGCTGACACAGGAGCCGGCCAATAATGGATGCTGCTTGTACTTTTATCAGAGTCATACACCTGAGTGCTGTGTGAACTCTGTTTTCTCTTCCAGCTGGAGGAACACTTGGATTCATCTGTCACCTTACACACTGAATGAACATATTCTCTTTTTCTCTCAATCACTGGACATATTTGTTTTTATGTGAAGTAATATGAAGTTATATTTTTAAAATTGGTTGTATAAGTGTATAAGTGCAAGTCATCAGTTAAAAGTTTGAGATGTTTTGATCATTCCTGTCTTCTTTAGAATATTGAATAATAATTGTTATGAGGTACTACAGTACATAAAAACACTATTTTATATGGAATCTTGCTAAACATATTTCACACGTCAATTTCTGCTTTAAGAATAGTGGGAGGGACCTTTTGCTCTGTAAAGGTGTCACCGTTGAGTTAAGATGGAATCATCTTATGTAGACTTGGTGTAGACTTTTCTTAATGCATCGTGTTTCCTTCTGGAGCATCAGTGAATGTTTGAACCTTTTTTAATAGTTGTGTCCCTCAATTGTCCTCAGTGTGAAAAGATGGATCTCAAAATCATACAGTCACTGCTGGAAAGGGTTTAAATATGCAGAAGATGCTGGAAAACTTAAGAATCTGGAGTATTTTTCTGAAGAATGTTGAGCAGTTTAACTGCTCAGAACAAACAAGGAACTCATGAACAACCATCACAAAAAAACAAAAACCAGCCATGGATCATCCAGGGAATGATACAGTATTGAGAATCAAGGGTGTGTAAACTTTTGAGCAGGGTCATATGTAACATCTTTTATGTAAAATATCTTTTTTTTAGGACAGTACTAAATAAAAATAACATGCATTTTGCATGATATTTTGTTAAAATAATTAAAATTTTTCAGATTTTGCAAGGGGTATTTTACTGTTGATAAAAGACATGTTTTCCATTCATTTTTATTTTAATACAGAAATGTATTTTCTTCGAAGTCTGACAACAATCCCATATAGTGAGACTGCACTGTCAGAGAGTTTGGGAACATTCACACTTAAATTACACACATAAAAACATGATTTCAGAGTTATAAAATCAAACATTTTAGAAGATAACAATATCAAGGTTGCTTAAATCAATGAGCATTAAACTGTGTCTTCAGCAAGTCATGTCGCGCAGTCGGAGGAGAGCAACTGTGCCTGACTGCGCAATTTGGCAAGTCCACCTTGCTGTCACAAGAGTTTTTTGGCATACGCCAGCTTGATATCAGATCAAGTTGAACCACTCTCTCACACATTTCTAACCGGCATGCATCTCATGGTGATTTTGCATATTTTGCTCATCTCAAATAAGCCTCTTATGTCAATAGGTCATTTACATGATAATTTCATAGGGGCCAAAGTGACAGAGGGGCTGAATTCTCCCTAAAAAGGGTCTAGAACTGCCTCTGTTCATTTTTGGCTGCCCATATTATTTGTTCTTACGTAAATTGGAATCACATCTTCAAAACATTAAATTCTTTAAACTGTAAACATAGAAACATACAGTAAGTGATGAAGTAAAACATATTAATCACCATATAATCCATAATAATAATATTAATAATTCAAAAGACAAAAGTAATTTGGTTCAAACTTTATATTTACTTGGCAAAAACTAACACTTCAGCCTTTTCTTTAAACAACAGTCTGATGCATGTCAAGTGTGCAGAGCCACAATGTTCATTTCCCTAAAGGAAACCACATGATTTCCATCAGTAAAGGGCATTAGCAGGACATATCAATGAAAAGTAAGCACTATAACAAACTGTTTTACTATTATCTTTACATGATACATATATTTACATGATACACATATACTAAATGTCGTACAGAAAAAAGACAGTTATGGAAAATGGAAGAGGGGTGTGACAAACGGCTGGGCAAATGAGTGATGAGAAGAGATATTGGAGAAGTGAGACATTAAAGGGATTGCGAGGGACACAGAGGACCAAACTACCACCACCATCCATCCTGTGAGCGAAGAGAGAGTCTGAGTGAAGATGTGGAGGTTACTGTGTGTGAGTTTGGCTCTGCTGATATGTGTCAAAGGTAAGATCTCATGATTTGAGTTCCAGAATAGACCTAGTCATCTGTATTTAGTTGATCAGGGGTGCTCAAACCTGTTCCAGTCGAACTACCTTCCAGCAAAGTTCAGCTCCAACCCTGATCAAACAACTGAACCAGCTAAATGATAATTACAGACCGGTGTGTTGGAGCAGGGCTGGAGCTGAACTCTGCAGGTAGAGCTCCAGAAACAGGATTGGGCATCCCTGAATTTCACAAAATAGTGAAACAGTAAGCATGGAAGTAAGTAAGTAAGGTGTAAGCATATTATCAATAAAACCGTTAAATGGTGAGTTTAAATAGTTTTCTATTTAAATGTAAATTTAATGTAAATACTAAAGGTTTTGATGATTTCTGTTATAATCTGTAACACATTTTCTCTTCCACAGGAGATTCACCTCCTATGTTAGCAAGTAAGAGCCCTTCTCTCTCTTTACATGTTAATATGAAATCTTGTAGTGTTTATATGAATGAGGTCTGATATAAATGAATGTGTCTCGCAAATCTCTGTCTCAGTTTGTGGACGTTCCCCTTTAAACCCTCGTATTGTGAGTGGTAAGGATGCACCTGAAGGGTCATGGCCATGGGTGGTCAGTCTTAACTATGACAATGGGGAACATTTTTGTGGCGGCTCCCTCATCAACAATGAATGGGTGCTGACAGCAGCTCACTGTGTCGAAGGGTTAGACATCACACAAATACACACAGATTTTAATCCACTGTTTTGCTTGGTGATATGTTCTTCGCTTGTGAAAAAATTAGCTTAATTGCATTGTATTTGCACTTGTTGAACTTCAAATCTTAAAGATATATTTTTAAAAGATAATACAATATTAATTAAATAAAGGGCCACTTTAGTGTACTCAAAGAGAGCACAGTTTCATGACTGTTTCTTGATACACTTAAGCAGACTTTTAAAAAGTGCCTGTTGTAAGAATGTCAAATTAAACCTTTTACTTTAAAGTACATTTTAATTCATTATATTTTAATAATCTTTCGTCATGTATTAACGAAGTACATTTATTTTGATGTGCTGAAAAACACAAAATACTTGATTATAACTTAACTGTAGTGTTATTTAATATTACATTTAAAGTTAATAAATTTCAAATGTGTAATTAGAATTTAAAACACGACATACAAGTTTCAATAGAAATGACATTGAATTATATTTTAGTTTACCATAAATGCTTGTCAGTACATTCTGCAATAAACTGTAGCCATTTTAAAAGACAACAGGAGTAATAATGAAATTTAAGTTATAGTTATATTTAAGTTGGTCAAAAAGCACTTTTAAGATCAACTATAAATATAAAATATAAAATATAAACATAAAATGTTTTATACTAAATATAAAACATTTTCTTTAAATTGTAACATGCAGTTAAACATCCGAAAACAGCTTGCACTTAAGAGTATTGCTTCTGTAATAGGTATTCTTTTTAAAATTATTCTAAAGTGTACTTCTTTATATAGCAATGTTTGCTATATCTATTTTTTTCTTTTCTAATTTTCTCTCCCTGTATTTAGTGAAGACATGTCCAAACTGCATGCACACTTGGGAAAGAGGACACAACAGGGAGCTAATACTCATGAAATCATCGTGAAGGTCATAGACATCAAAATGCATCCCTCCTTCAACAGTGTCACAGTTGATAATGACATCGCTCTACTGCGCCTGTCCTCCACAGTCACCTTTAATGACTACATTAGACCCGTGTGTCTAGCAACCCAGAACAGCGTCTTCGCTATTGAAACCACCTGCTGGATCACAGGCTGGGGAGATACTGGAGATACTGGAGATAGTAATATGCACTCACACAAATACATTTATTACTTCACATAAAAACATCTACTTCTAACATCTCCAACTGATGATTGTATGGTGTGTGTTTGTGTGTCCAGAACCTTTACCTTCTCCTGGGCCTCTGCAAGAGACTACTGTTCGAGTGAAGCCTCAATCAACGTGTGCTCAACGCTGTACTTTTGCATTCAACAGTAATATGATTTGTGCTGGTACAAGTTCCGGAGGCCACGGGGAGGTACAACAACCAATGAGACCAATTCTAAATCATTCAAACTTCTCCAAATGTGCACAGCTAAACAAACTGTGTTTGTGTGTTCTTGAAGACTGACTTTATCTTGTCCCTGTTTAATGTTAAATGGAACAAACTAAAACAACTGAAAAACATAATATCTCTTTTTCCCTTTCTCCATCTTACTCTGCAGGGGGATTCTGGTGGTCCAGTGGTGAATCGGTTGTGTTCGTTATGGGTTCAGTCTGGTGTCAAGAGTAGGATTTTAGGGTGTGCCCTGCCCGACTTACTTGGTGTGTACACTCGTGTGTCAGAGTATCAGCAATGGATCAAAGGGGAAATAAAACAAAACCTGCCTGGATTTGTCTTTTTCAACCCCCCAGATCAATGTTCTCCTGCCAGCCAGGGTAAAAATTTTTCTTTGATATGTGTACACATTTACACAGTCTTAAAACACATCATTCTCTGACTAATGCTTGTTTTTTGTAGGCTCACCCTCCTGTCATGGGAGATGTAATGAGAAGCACAATGCTGGCTTTTTCTGCAACTGCAATGCTGACTGCAACAAAAACTGCTGCAGCGATTACAAAAAGCAATGTGATGAATGAGTGAGTCCTAACACAACTTCCATGAATTAAACTTTCTTTATCTTTCAATCACTGGACATTTTTGTGTCTCTGAAGGTTGAAGTACTGAATCTGGCGAATCTGGGGATCCATATCAACACCTCACTTGCACACATGTCTGTCACATGATAAAGTCTCTTTCTATCTGTTATCCGTGAAATTTTTGCAACAAAATCTGCATTTAGTAACCGGTTTCATAGCAAACAGCTTGAAACAACTCTTTATATACTGTTTATTTTTATATGATTTTCAAATAGCAAGTACAGCTCTGTGTTTAAATGAGAGTTTGGGAGAAGAATGTTCATCTAATCTTGTCAAGCACAACACAAGGATATACACAACAGTTTATCTCAATAATATGAGATAAAAGTATTCTGGCATCCCTTCACCACCCAAGTTGTGAAATGTATTGTGGGAAATGTTTAATGCTGTACTTCGTGTATGTTATCTGTGTCATATAAATGAGGTTACACCACAGTCACCACAACATAATGGAAAAAGTACTTCATTATGTAGCAGCATGTGCAAAACAATAATTATATACTTTAGCACTGCACACTTTTGTCTTTTGTCTTCTGAAATGCAATCATCCAAATAAATACACATTAAACAAGGTTTAAAGTGATGAAGAAAAATAACAAATAATTGAAATATAAGAAATGTGCAATGATCACATATTTAAATTTAGTTGTAAAGAGCACAATGACAAAGTCATCAGCTAAAGGTTTGAGTTGTTTGGATCATTCCTGTCTTACGCATAATGTTATAATGGTTATGAGGTACTACAGCACATGAAAACACTATTTAATATGAAAAAAACGTTACCATAAACCATTGGCTCAACTAATCCAAAACATATGGCTCTGTTTGCCCCAAAACCACCATTTAAAAAAAGAAAAATGCCTTGTTTAAATATGCATTAGTACAGGGTACTCTGGCCCTTGAAATCCACTTTCCTGCAAAGTTTAGCTCCAACCCTGATCAAACTCACCTGAACAAGCCAATCAAGCTCTTGTTAAGGCAGGTGAGTTTAGGTTGAAGCTAAACTCTGCACGAAAGTGGATCTCAAGGGCCAGAGTTGAGAACCCCTGCCCTAATATCTCACACATGGATTATGATCATCAATTTCTTGTATAAGAATAGCGAGGGACCTTTTGGTCTGTAAAGGTGTCACTGAAGCATTAAGATGGAATCTCTCCTCACTTTACACTCTCAGATTGATCCTAAAACAGATTAATAAATAGCTGTAGTTCTGTTTCTCCATCTCTAGTGAGTCTGACTCATATTCAAATGCTCTGAAACAGTTATTTATTGCTGCTATCTTTAACTGTGTGCTGTGTATTGAAGCAAACCATGTCATCATTTTAACATGTGGCTTTATTGGTTAAGTTAAATAATAATAATATAAACGTTTTTTTTATAGGGGATTTTATTAAGTATTTATTAAGGTTTTTTATTAAGTATGTTTTATAGGGGAAACTGACACAAAACTACTTTGTCAACAATAATAAACAGTAAAACGCAAACAGCAAGGATTATTCTTTGTTTGGAATTACGAAAGGTGCATGATTATGCCAGAAGACTCCAGGAATGTTCATATTGTCAGGGCTCTTGCAGTTCTGTCTTTGTTTAATGTTGTTTGTTTTGTGTTTGAGCATGTGGCTTTGTCTTTGTGTTGGCCATGTGCTCCTCTTGTCCTGCATGCCTTCTTGTTTGCCATTACCACGCCCCGTTGCTTGCTGCCTTCACGTGCTCTCGGAATTATCGTGAATACTTTAATAATTTCGTAGGTAAAAACTACACATGAACGCCTCCCATTTAGAAGCTTTTTACGATGAGCTTGTAAACACGACTTCAGAATTGGGAATTATCAAAATTCCGATTACATGTGAAGGCAGCATTAGAGCCTGTCCACACGGAGACGCGTTTAGCTGTATACGCAAAAAATTTGTATCGTATAGGCGTTTCGTCCAGATGGATCTGGCATTTTGAGAGCCTGAAACCACTATTTTTTGAAACCGGGTCCCATGAATCTGAAAATGACGCCCTTGCATTTTTGTGTGTACAGCCAATCCGAATATTTTGTGAAACGATGATGTCATCACCCCAAGTCTCGACCCTAGTCAGACACTGCTACGTTATAAGGTGCCGGACTGGACAAATGTATGGGAAGCCAAACACACCAAAAGTGGGACGAGGCAGCGGGTCGGGGTATTAATTTGTTATTTTCCTGGTTGTTACCCCTTTATTGCCCAGACTTTACATATTGTTCCCCATTACTTACACTTATATTACCGGAAGTTACGCTGTAAATACGTTGTAATTACACAGTACTTTCCGGGCTGTAATCTAAAGTGTTACCCTTCTTTCTTTGCTGGACTGTTGTTCTGTAGGCCTTGTGCTTTGTGCATTAACGTTTTGCTCTTTTACAGTTTTTCTCAGTCGCTTTGGAGCATTTCTCAGATCACAGTGTACACTGTAACAAATTTCTGTAGTTTTCACAGCATTATTACTGTAAAATGAATAAATCCTTACTGTAGAACCTGTATACAGCATGTTGCTGCAAATCTGCAAAGCATCATGGTTAAATTTTAATGGTGGGTAAATTCTATCGTAAATTATTTTTTGCTGTGAATCATAATAAAGAAATTTTGAGCAGGACTTTTTTCAGCAGCAGAAACTGAGGAGATTCCACAATTTCTTTATTTTTTTATTATTGCTTGGCCCTAATCCTCTTCCGTATGAATCAAATACCGAAGCGGGCTGAAGAAAAACGCAGCAACAGGTAAGGATTTTAAACAGCACAACATTTTTCAAAGGGTCATGTTTTTCTGAGCTTCTTTGCCAGGCAAAATACAGCAGCTACATAGAATAGATGCTAGCTTTTTTAAGTGTCATTGTGTTTGTTTTTAACTGTAACAGGACCCTTCATTTCCTGTTTAACCCCTTTCTTTCAGGCTGCATCAAAGAAACCACAAGAGTCATTTCAGGTACGTACTAACTATGCATACAATATGTCGAGTGCTTTATAGAGAAGAGAAATGAGCATTATAATATATGGTGACTGGTTCAATGAGTTTTGTTGTGGAACTTGATCTATATGACACTTCATTGATACAAAATGGATATGACGAACTACGTACATCGTTGTGGCCAATTGATGTGTTGTCATGACCTCAAGTTCATATGTTCTCAAGGCCACAAGTTTAGTGTAAAATAATCTACATGACCTGCATATAGCTTTTCATTTGTTTCTATAGTAACTGTCATTAGTTCATTTGGTTTCAGCTTTGTTTGATTAATCAGTCTCGTTTGTATTAACTAGTTAAGTTGTACCTTGTCTCCATTCTCTGTTTGGTGTTACAATTATGTTAAGGTGTGTCACTCTGCCTGTTTAGTGGATTGTCTTGCCTTTGAGGGATTTATTAAACTTGGTATTGGATTTATATTCAATGCTGCAATAGTCTTCTTCTGTCCGCCGACACACACCCATTGTGTGACAATAATATACTATAATTGTTACAATGCTTGGTTAGGAAAGTCACAAAAATATGGAAACATTCAAGGACAGACTTTAATGATGAATGCTTAGAAAACAGGAATAAAACAACAGGTGAACAGAATGATTAATCAAACAGACTGAGAAACTAGGTCCAACAGGGAAGAACCAAAAACAATGAAGATAGCATACATGTTAATATAGTACAATATAATGTAGCCATTATGCCATAATTGAAAATAAAAAGTGTTTAAATTTATAGTAAATTTATTAATGTTACAGCTTGGTTGTATGTATACGCACGAAGAGGAAGATAAAGGGTAGAACAGTCTTTAATAAATCCACAGGCAAGCAAATCCAGAAACTGGCAAACACGAGACACAACCATACATAGAACGATACCGGACATGGATGAACTTAAAACACAAGACTTAAATACACTGACAAATGAGGGGGGTAATGGAACACAGCTGATAGTGATGATGAAAGTGATCAGTAACTAACTATGGTGACAAACTAGTGGCGGGAAATGGTGCAAAACAGGAATCCAAACAGGGTGAAATGGTGACAATTAATAATCTCCCTTTATGACTATCCCATGTTGCTACAGTCATACAGGTTTGTTTACGCATTAAGATGATGACACAGGACATGGCCATGAAATTTTGGGATCGTCAGCTCAGCTCCCTAACTCCTGAGCTTGTGAATCAGTATATGGTGTACATGAATCCAGGCACTTGTAAGAACAGTAAAAGACACTGGCTCACACATTGGGACACAGATGACTCTATTTCTGGCGACAACACAATGTCATTATTTTATAACTCAACTACTGGTATTCATGAACAGCAGCATTTTCTTGTTACATATACGTGCATCAATTCAGGGATAAAAATGTTAGTTAGATTATGTTAATTACCTGTCTAGTGATTTATGTTTATGCAGAAATATAATAACATAATGGTTTGTATTGAAAAAAAAACAAACATCTATCTCGTGTCGTTATGTGTAGTGAGTTGGCTCATGTGATCGAAGTTTCACTCTTCAGAACTTCCGTTAAGAGAGCATAGTGAGCATTGTTGCTCCCTGATTTTCATGGTGCATTGTGGGACTTTTTAGGAAGTGAATATTTCAGTGCACTGGAAGGATTCTGTGACTGAGACAGCCCTTAAAATGGCTGACTCCCTGATCAGTGCTGACTACTGAACTAGGGAGCTGATTGAGGCCTACTCATTATCATGTCCACACAAGTTAATATGGTCAACATAATAATATTAATGTTGACTGGATTGTTTAATTTAGCCAGACCAACTTGTTTACATTGTCATCAAGCCACCAGTCTTGCCTTTAGTCGTCTACATTAATTACTAATTTCTTCCACTGCAGGAAATGACTCCAGCCCAGAAGGAAGTTTCCCATTCAGGAATAAAGTTGGTATTAAGGATTTTGAAGCTTAAAATTCTACAGTTTTTGAATTATATTTACTTTCTGTTTTATTCATTACCAATTGTATCTGGACATTTTAATTCAACTTCAACAAAGATGATGGATTTGTATGTTTATCATGTTTATGAGTGTTGTATACCAAATAATAAAAATGTATAGCCTATAAATGTGTATATAATGTAAAATATTTTATGCTTATGTATTTTCACATTTAAAATGTTTAAAATAAATGTCATTTTGTGACAGAAATCATGTCTTCATTTTACAGTACACAATTAAAGCAGTTTACAGTAATCTTATATTTGCTGTGGTAAAAAAAATACAGCAGTAATAATAGAACACTGTGAAATGTACTGTAACTTGCTGGCAGCAATTAGCAAGTAAGTTGCTGTGTTCTATTCCAAAGTATGCTTACTGTAAATGTAATCACAGTAACTATTTTGTTACTGTTTTTATTATTATACAGTAATTTTACTGTAATAATAAACACAGTAAAAAAGTTACTGTGATTCGATTTACAGTTACTATTTTGTTACTGTGTCTATTATTACAGTAAAATTACTGTATAATAATAAAAACGGTAACAAAATAGTTACTGTGATTACATTTACAGTAAGCATACTGTGGAATACAATACAGCAACTTACTTGCTAATTACTGCCAGCAAGTTACCGTACATTTCACAGTGTTCTTCTTACAGTGCAGGTTGGCACAATAGCAGACTGCAGTCTTTACTTCACGTCACACATATTCATTTGTTGCAAAACTATAGGTCTAGTCTAGCATTAAGCCTATAGAAAGAAAGTTAGGAAGACAAAATGAGAGAAGGAACATGTAAATTATCAGGCAAATGAGTGATAAGAAGGGATTAGGCTACTAAAGGAATGACATGACAAAACTACCATAGTCATCCATCCTGCCAGAGAAGAGAGAGTCTAAGTGACGATGTGGAGGCTAACCTGTATGGCCCTGCTCATATATGGCAAAGGTAAGATCTTACAGGTGTTTACATTGATTTGGTACTATTTTCTCAAGTGGTTCACTTGTGAGATAACCAGCTGTTGGATCACAGGGACCCTGTATCGAATCTGACCTAGGTCATGTCCAGATCATTCCCTGCACTTTCCTGTCACTCTATACCGCTCTATAAAATTAAAGCTAAAAGGACCATTCAACAAAGAAATACTTCATAACAAATCATTGACTTTACACAATGCAATTCACTAAATGCTGTTCAATTTAGTATTGTTAACTAAAGTATTGTAACTTTAGTATTGTAACTAAAGCTCTGATAAAACATTATATTTGGTATAATGTTTAATCAAAGCTACACTGTGGATTTTTTTTTTTTGTGTATTTAAAAATGAACGAAATTCCATGATTTAGTCAGTACATTCAGAGTTTAAACTCGTCTTCTTGCCTTATAGCAATTCACGACAGTAAGCCTACAGTCATGTGAAAAAGTTAGGACATCCTATTGAATTCCATGGTTTTCTGTATCAGGGCATAATAAAAAATCATCTGGTCCTTGGCAGGTCGTAAAATTTGAAAAATAAAACCAATAAATGAATAACAACACATGACATATCACTCCACTTCATCATTTATTCATCAAAAATAAAGCCAAGATGGAAAAACCATGGGTGACAATGTTGGGACACCCTATGATTCAATTGCCTGTAGATCCACTTTTAGCTTGAAGTAATCATTTTCTGTATGACTTTATCAGTCTCTCACATCTTTCTGGAGGAATATTGGCCCACTCTTCTTTACAACGTTGCTTCAATTTATTGAGGTTTGTGGGCATTTGTTAATGCACAGCTCTCGCCACAGCTTTTCAGTCAGGATGAGGTCTGGACTTGACTGGGCCACTGCAACACCTTGATTCTTTTCTTTTTCAGCCATTCTGCTGTAGATTTGCTGGTGTTCTTGGGGTCACTGTCCTATTGCATGACCCAATTTTGGCAAAGCTTTAGCTGTCGGACAGATGGCCTCACATTTGACTCTAGAATACTTTGGTATACAGAGGAGTTCATGGTCGACTCAATGACTATAAGGTGCCCAGGGACCATGGCAACAAAACAAGCACAAAATCATCAACCCTCCACCAGCATGCTTGACCGTTGGTATGAGATGTTTGTGCTGATATGCTCTTTTTGGTTTTCACCAAACTTGGCTATGTGCATTATGGCCAAATATCTCCACTTTGGTCTTGTCTGTCCAAAGGACATTGTTCTGGAAGTCTTATGGTTTGTTCAGAAGCAAGTTTGTAAACCTAAGTCGTGCTGCCATGTTCTTATAGAGAGAAGATGCTTTTTCCTGGAAACTCTTGAAACATTCCATACTTGACCCATCTTTTTCTAATTGTCTTGAACTTTATCATTTAACATGTTAACTGAGTCCTGTAGAGTCTGAGGTGTAGTTCTTGGGCTGTCTGCTATTCCTCTGAGCATTGCAAGCTCTGATCTTGGTGTGAATTTGCTGGGATGTCCACTCATGGGAAAATTGGCAACTGTCTTGACTGTTTTCCACTTGTGAATAATCTTCCTCACTGTAGAATGATGGACTTCAAGTGGTTTGGAAATTATCTTAACACTTCTCAGATTGATAGGCTGCAACAATTGCTTCTCTAAGATCATTGCTGATGTCTTTCCTCCTTGGCATTGTGTTAACACACATCTGAAGGCTCTAGACGCTCAAACTGCCAGAACTTCAGCATTTTAGAGTTGATCACACTCGCTGATGATCAGTTATTCAAAGGCATTTGATTAGCAGTGCCTGACCATTACTTACCCTCCTAATTCCTATGTTAACACTAAGGGTGTCCTAACTTTGTCAACCATGGGTTTTCCATTTTGGCCTAGATTTTGTTGAATAAATGATGACACAGAGTTATATGTCATGTGATGTTATATGTAATTCCAAACTTAGGTTCGGGAGGAGCCTAAACATTCAGTCCTGTCAATCATCATTACGAGCGTATATAAGCAGCAATCACTGCGTCATCCCAGCAACAATTCTTCCAGCATCCCTCCTCCTCCCTATCTCCTCCTCTGTTTCTCTTATTCTCCCTCTATGCAGTACTGTTATAGGGAGGTTTAACTCGGAGCTCGAGCCAAGCCTCGGGTACGAGCCTCCTTTGAGGACAGCAAGCCAAGTTTGTTTTACTATTAACCATTCAGACTGAATAGGCAGGCGAACTTGTGAATCAGGATTTATTTTCCAAATGTTAAGACCTGCCAAGGACCAGATGATTTTTTATTACGCCCTGATACAGAAAACCATGGAATTCAATAGGATGTCCTGACTTTTTCACATGACTGTATATTTTGAGATGTTGGGTTGAATTTTGCAGGAAATTCCAATTGTTTAATTCATGTACGTGAACACAGGAGAAGGTTGCAGCTTGTGGCTAGAATTTTGTTGTTTGAACTACAGCAAGCATATTACAGGGAGATTTTAAAATGCAACCCTTTTTGACTCGCGAGCATCTTTTACAAAAGGGAAAGGGAAAACCATAACTGGGAACCATGGAAATTAGATTCATCAGCAAAGAAGAGCATCTTATCGAAGCACAACTGATGGAAAATTTTCCAAAGTGTGGATATCTGCAGGTTGGATTAATGCGTGTAGAAATTCTTTATCACTGGTCGTGAAAGCTGTTTGTGGTGTGGGGTAGGGTCAGGAGTTAGTTTCTGTTGGAGCAATTCACCTTTTGGCACGCTCATTCAATTTTATGTTTCATACCCATACGTAGTCAATGATCGTCTGGAGTGAAGCCCGTCCTTGGATGTGGAATTATTGAGTGTGCATTGCACCACCTTTTGTTTATGTGTTTGATATTTTCTCTGGTGAGAATAAAAGTCTAGC
>RJVU01064361.1:0-40390 GCA_003731715.1 Anabarilius grahami
AGCCCAAACGGCATAACCAAGTATTCAAAGTGCCCCCTGGGGGTGTTAAAGGCGGTCTTCCATTCATCCCCCTTCCTGATGCGAACCAAATGATAGGCATTTTTTAAATCCAATTTTGTGAAAACGGATGCTCCCTGCAACCTCTCGAAGGCTGAAGACATTAGCGGCAAAGGATAGGTATTCTTTACCGTAATGTTGTTCAACCCCCGGTAGTCAATACAAGGTCGCAGAGAACCATCCTTTTTCCCCACAAAAAAGAACCCCGCCCCCGCTGGAGAAGAGGAATGGCGAATGAACCCGGCTGCTAGTGAATCAGAAATATATTTCTCCATAGCCTCCCTTTCTGGAACCGAAAGTGAATACAACTTGCCTTTAGGCGGAGACTCCCCTGGCAATAGGTCTATAGCACAGTCGTAGGGACGATGCGGAGGAAGAGAAGCAGCCCTAGACTTACTGAACACCTCCTTCAGGTCATGGTACTCGACGGGCACGTTAGACAGATCCACTGCCTCCTCCTGTAAAACAGAAACAGAGACGGACGAACAGGCAGAGACAAGACAAGACTTATGACACTCCTCGCTCCAGGCCACGATGGAGTTCTGGATCCAGTCTACCCGGGGGTTGTGTCTCGTGAGCCAGGGATGACCAAGGACCATGGGGGTTTGAGGGGAATCAAAAATGAGGAATAAAGTCTGTTCAATGTGGTTTCCGGCGGTGATCAGGGTGACTTTTTCGGTGCTGCAGGATATGGTGGGAAGGCTCTGTCCATTGAGTGCGTGCACGGCGATTCTGTTGGAGAGTGGTTTGAAGGGAATGTGAAGTCTTATGGCGAGAGATTTGTCCAAAAAGTTACCTTCGGCACCGGAATCCAGAAGTGCACTGCAGTCGTGAAGGTGATTCGACCATCTCAGTCTCACCGGGAGGAGGGTGGATGTGGTTGAGGACTTTACAGCGGAGATCCCACCCGACAGTAGCCTCAAACTTACTGCCGGGCTGGCCCTTTTAACGGACAGTTGTAAGCGAAATGGCCGGCTCCTCCATAGTACAAACACAGTCCTTGGGATCTCCGCCTCTCCCGCTCCTCCCGGGAAAGCCGAGCTCGACCCACCTGCATGGGCTCATGATCTTGAATAGGGCTGACCATGTCCCCGCTGCTGAACCGTATCACCTCTCCACTCCTCTGGGCTGGACTCCTTCGCTCAACCGATTGAGTTGAAATCTCAACAGATTTCCTTCTGAACACGGTCAGCCAGCCCATGCAGGAACATGTCCCACTGCGCCTCCTCGTTCCAGTGACACTCTGCCGCTAACGTACGAAATTCGATGGAATAGTCAGACACCGACTTCTCTCCCTGGCGTAGTTCAGCCAGCTGCCTGGCGGCTTCTCTCCCAGCGACCGACCGGTCGAATACTCTCTTCATTTCCGTGGAGAGTGCCTGGAACGAGGCGCAGCATGGGTCTTGGTTCTCCCACACCGCCGTCCCCCAGAGAGAAGCCTTCCCCGTAAGGAGAGTGAGCACAAATGCTACTTTACTCTGTTCCGTATTGAAGGTACGGGGCTGTAGAGCGAAATGCATGGTACAACGAGTTAGGAATGCTCTACAAAAATTAGGTTCACCTGAGTAGGCTTCGGGCACCGGAAGACGAGGTTCGGGACTGGTGGCGTTCTCTGGTGTGGGTGGGAGGACGGCCGGTGTGGGCGGCGCAGCTGGACCACGAAGAAGCTGGAACTGCTGGGTGAGCTCGGACACCTGCGCCACTAAAGCCTGCACGGCTCGCCCTGTCTCGTTCAGATTCCTCTCTTGAGACTCCATACGACGAATACTACCGTTGAGGAACTCCTCTAGGGCGGTCTGCTGGGTGCTTGCTGCTTCCGTTCCATGGTCAGATCGTTCTGTCATGATTGATCACAGGAAGCAAATGCAAGTTATAACGTTTATTAAATGGAAGAAAAGAACAGTCAAGGAATTGTGCAGGCTTCCGATGGCGCAGGGACTGAGATGATCGGCTGTGGTGCGTGGTGGTGAGGAGAGTGAGGCGGTGAGTAAATCCGAGGACGAGGAAGGAACGTGAACACGATGACAACCAAACTGGAACTGAAGACGAGGACACAGGAACTCCGGTCAGGAACAGACGAACAACCACGACACAGGACACCAAACAACGATCTGACAAAGGAGATAAGAATGAGGTGAGTATATAAAGGGTGAGTGAATGAGCAGCAGGTGGTGAGATGATGAGTGGCAGCTGGATCCACTGATGAGCCACGTGGCCTGGACACACCCACAAACACACTCACACACTGTGTTTGTGTACACACCCACCGCTGTCACAACACAGAGCACGCGACAAGAAGGAAACAATGCATCTGTGAACCGTGACAGACAGCCTGGAGCTCGTATCTGCGAAAGCGTCAAAACAAATAGTAAAATAGGCCCTATTATTAAATATGAGTCACATATTTCAGGTCTAAACAACTACATTCTCACCTAAAATAAAATCTTAAAACTACAGTTTGTGGTCCAAGTGTAGTATTTGTAAGAAAAATACAATGATTTGCTTGGCCGCCATGACAGTCGTTTCAAGCGGAGTGATAAAAAAACAGTGAAAAGGTAGGAGTGCTGTTACACTAGAATATTGCACGGCTCTCAGCCAATCAGATTCGAGAACCAGATAGAACTTCTCATATATATATATATATATGATATAGAGAGAGAGAGAAGTTCTTTCTGGTTCTCGAATCTGAGAGGTCTTTCCAGCCATGTGATATTGTATCATTATCGCCACAGGAAGTTTAATCGTTTGAAGCACTCCGCTACCAGCATTCTCACAGTGAGTGTCATGGCGGACGAGCAAATCCACCATATTTTTAGAGATACTGTTATTTTGTAATGGAATGTAGTTAAGAGTTTTGTAGGCGAGAATATAGTTGTTTAGACCTCAGATATGCAATTTATATGTAAACAGTGCCCATTTGAAAATTTGTTTAGACGCTTTTGGAGATCTGAGCTCCAGGCTGTCAGCGATTGTTCAGTGCTCATGTACCAACAGAGAACAGGTTCATCTCGGCCAGTCCTATACGGGAATTTACCGCTGGCTCTTGATAGTGTTTAAACATGATGTATAATTCATTTTGGGTATATCAAGCGGGCAATCTTTGGTCTTATTAATCTATTACTTGTTCCAGAGCTAATAGATTTGGCTTAAGGGCTATTTTAAGTTTCATAACTTTATATTTACATTGAAATTAAATCTGTACTAACTAGAGTGCTGCTTTTGTGCGTTTGACTGAACTGTTTAAGAAGTAAATAAATTAACACAAGCATACTGGCTTATAATGGCTATTGTTGTTCATTTAAATATTATTGTTCAAAAAAATAATATTTTATATAAATAGCATGCTGTATTTTTTGGTATTGAGAAAGAGTACGTTAGTGATTTACATTAATACGCCATGGCGGCAAAGACTTTTTATGAGTGAGTCAAGTCAATCGCAAAGACTTCTATATTTATTTTTTTTATCTATATATTTTAAAGCCGATAACCAATATATTGGCCGATAAATCTAAATCCAAATTTTACTTTGAGAACCTGATTACAAAAACAAAAGGCTCACCGTTAAAAGCCATGTCCCAAACATTTTAACAAATCAAACATATACGGTAACCAGTGGCGTGCAGTGATGTTCTGAAATGAGGCGGCACATTTTTTTTTTTTTTATGAATCAATGTAAATTCATGCATTACTCTTAATGTTGACACATCTTCCTTGTTAAATGAACATTACTTTACATTACATCAAAAAAGAAAAAAAGAAACCAAATACAATTCTATTTTGTAATTTTACATTAACAATGTAAAATTCTATTTATCAAAACCATGTCAATCTCATCAAGTTAGTGTTAAGCATTTCTACATTCATTTCAAAATAATAACTAAAGGCAATAATAATTTAAACAATATATTTCATTTGTGTATTGATGTTTTTCTTTTTGATTGTCATCTTAGGCTATTTTGGATCATCAGTCATGCTCCGTAAACACCGTCTGTCACAGACACGAATTGTATTTTTAATTTCACCAAGCTGATTGCGCTTAAAAAAAAAAAAAAAAAAGTGACAAAGCAGTTTGTTTAGTTAAACTGACGCACGGAACGCGCACGTCAACGAGAGGCGGGATTTATCGCACAAACCAATCATAACCAATTACATCCAATCATAGCGCGATGAGACATTGCCTCCTCTCACGTGACTTTCCCCCCATTAATTCTCAATTACCCCCCACAAAACCCACCGCACGCCGGGGGTCTGATGTTTTTCTATGGTTTTCTGTGAGAGGAAAGGGAGGCATGACTCCTGCTGTAACTTTACCTGTGGGTGTCGCTGTTGGGCAGTCTTCCTTAAGAAATACGGTGACTTGAGCTCTTTTTAATGTTATAATTTTTAATATTTGTGTTGTTTTATATGTAATATGGATTATTTTCTCATCCTATTTTTTTTGAGGAGGCACTGCCTCCCTTGCCTCCTCGGAGGAAATGCCCCTGACAGTAACCTAGTTTGAACCAGTGTAAGATTCCTTAACTTTTAAAATTAAATTCACACTCCTATTGACAACTTTCTTTAACATTTTTAAGATCCAGAGTTGTATCTGTTAACATTAGTTAATGCACTATGAACTAACATGAACACAAATATTTTATTCACTACATTCACAAAGGTTATTGCTCTATAGTTCATGCAACAAATAAGACCTTGTTAAGTGATACCCAAAAATAAAATAAAATGCCTAAATAATGCAAAAAACATTACTTAGGCTACATATAAAGAAACAAAATACATGTGCCATGGATAAATAAAATGAAATAGCCTCCGCACGGACAATTTTATTTTAATCAAACCATGTTGTTGATGAAAATAATAGGCTACGAGAACAATAAAAGTGCTAGTTAATAATAACGCATCAATGTTTTTGAAATAAAAAATATGAAACATTTTTAATATTACAGTAATAGTAAACATTTCAAATAACATCATTGCTGTCATAGCTTTTAATGTTTTGCATTGCTGTTTGAGTGCGCGCGCTGAAGCAGATGAGCTGAATGAGCACCAAGAAACTGAAGAGCTTTTCTAGCGGGTTATTTAACCAAATATTTATATTACATAAATTTAATGTTACGACTTATATCTGCACAAAATGATGCAAATGCACAAGCGAACTTGACGGTGCTGCTCAGAATGTGCTCATGTTCTGGATGCGCTCCCTACAACAAGACGCTACCTCTTTTATTGGACCTGTGGATGCAGTTGTTTTGGTATCATATTTTAACTTCTTTAATCACAGTTTCACTATTAGGATTTTCTTAGGGCCCCCTATAGCATCAGAAATTAAATCTGCATGGTGTCTTCCGTATACTTTTACTCACCCATATGTCGTTCCAAACATTTATTCTGCTGAATCTCACTTCTTGCACAGTTGTTAAGTTGGTTGTCCTAGTAACATAGGGATCTTGTTCAATGTACCCTCTTCTTATCATAAAGACAGGAGGGGCCAAATCGAAAATACATAGGTTGATGCTGCATGTTGTAACACTTTATGGACAACAGGCACCGATGGCAGTGGCATAAATTAGTCATGACGTGAACTGCTTCTGAAGAACGTCTCTTTCTTAATAAACTTCCCCTTTTAGCCTAAATGCCTTTGTGATAATCAATACATTTCAATAACATCACAGTGTTTTTCTCTCAGTGTATGTTTCGGATTTATGTTTTCTCTGCTTTATTGACTTCACCTGTTAACTCATTTCCATCCATACATATACTTAAAAAACATGCACATAAAGACACACACATTGCAAAAAACAAAAACAAAAAAAAAAGCATGCATAGACAGGATGTAGTGGTGACAGGGATGTTCTGTGACAGCAGTCGGTACTGGATAAGCGTTTTTTCCACCAACGTATACAACACTCTCAAACATGCTACAGGAAACTTCAACATTCATCATAGAATTGATCCGGCCAAATCTTATGTATTATTTTTGTTGTTGTTTACAGAGCCTAAATTGTGACCTATTGTATTACTGAAACCACTCTTTAGATCTTTGTATATAATCTGATGTGATTACAACATTAAAAGCAGCTAGAAAATCAATATACCAATGATTTATTGTGTGGGCCTACTGTGTGAAACATGATTAGCTCTTTGATTTTTTTTTTCTCTGTAATAATGCCTTTGTCTGAAATAAAATGCTGTATATTAACAATTTCACGCACAAAAAAAGAATGACACCAATGTGCAGCAATAATCTGTAATGTATCTTTTCAGTAGTACATCCTGATATCTGCATGGCAGTTGAACTCTAAATGAACTGAAATTTCCATTCAAGAATGTTCAACTGGCATTCTGCATGCATTTGCTATTGTCGCAGATATTCTGTCTTATTTTTTAAGAGCTTATTTCCTGCCTTGTTTCATCATTTCCTGCTCAAGGGACAAATATCACTTGCTGGTAGTGATTGCCTGAGAAACAATGCATGCAGCACAATGGAATCGCTTACTGTTTATCATGGGGCCATCAGTCGAGAAGTGTGTGAGATGCGTCTGTGTGAAGCGGGCAAAGATGGGAGCTATTTAATTCGAGACAGTGAGAGCGTTTCTGGTGCCTACTGCCTCTGTGTCCTGTAAGTCCTCAAGAAATCTCTGCATTTTGTGAATTAACCTAATTTTAAGTGTGTCACTCGAGTTAAGGCACAATTTTACAAATACAATTTCAATTTTGAACTGCACACATACAATTTAAAATGTTCAAATTCTATTTATTGGCTTCTGTTTGTTCTGATCTGTGATTTCGCTCAATGCCAGGTGTAAAGGTTTTGTCTACACGTACCGGCTCCAGAGAGACTCAGCGGGCTCCTGGGCGGCTGAGGTGAGGATCTTCAATGCAAGAACAAAATGATACATTTAAAGACACAACACAAAAGTATATACAGCATCAGATAGTACAATTTAAATATTATTAGCTTTAAAATATTATAGCTTTGTATTGTTCTAAAATTGCCAACTTTTGAAAATGTGATTATTAAGATTTATCCAGATAATTACAACTCCTTCATTGCTATTAATTTTTTATATGTATTTGTATTTGCATTTGAACTGCAGCTAAATTTAAGTAGAGGTTTTTCAGACAATTAATGATGATGACTGTCAGTAGTAATTCATGGGGATAACATAACAAAACTGTGCATTTCCAGGGAATGACTCAAATGTATTGAGGTATGAAACAGCTATGGAAAGGTATTGTTTGGGTGGGTTAAGATTTAAACGATTTACAGAGAGAATTCTCTGAGCTCTAACATCTATAAAGCCAACATTTCATTTTGAGTGAAAGAAATATGGGTGCTCACATACACACACATACACGCATGTATATTTGGACTATTTCTAATTTACAAATTTTAGTGGATCTGCCCTAGTTCATCGGTTCCTTGCAAATAGATAATTATAATGATATTGTTATTGTTGTTTGTTTGTTTGTTTGTTTGTTTGTTTGTTTTTTCACAGACAGCACCAGGTCAGACTCAACGCTTGTTCCGAAAAGTCAAGAATTTGATAAGTGCCTTTGAGAAACCAGACCAGGGCATTGCTGTTCCCCTCCTCTATCCCGTAACTGTCCAGAAGTTCTGCTAGAATATTTCTCTTCACCATCCTTAAAACAACAAAACAAACTACAAGCATGTGGACAATTTTATTGTATAATCATACATGTATGTATGTATAAAATGATTTGTATAAAATTGTGATTGTGAATCTTAATTTGTAAAGAATGTTTTACTGTGGGAAATTGTAAAAGCTTCATCTAAAATGTAATTTGAATGTGTGGTGCATTTTAATAAATCACACATTATGAGTTATTCTATTTCATATGTTTTATAAAACATAAAGTGTTGAATAAAACAGACTTAACTAGACAAATATCATTACAGCACACCAGATAATTCAGTCAGTAATATTATGCTTTGTGCCAAAACAATATTTTTCTGTAGAATGTGATCACTATAATTTGTGCATTAATTAAGCTTGATATTTTTGAATAATTATCAGAACAAATTTAGAAACAGGAAGTCTTGAGTGAAGTCTTTTTCGAGTACACTTTATTGTCCTTGCTACACATGTTGTTATTAATAACTTTGAATTATGTATAATTACATGCAACTAACCCTTAATCTAACCCTATAGTAGGCACATAGTTATTTATTATTACTCAGTACTTAATTGGTTACACTGTAACACAAATACCTTAAAATAAATAAACTAACTAACTACTGTTACCTTCAGCTAATCTCAATTTGTTTTATGAAGTGAATTTTGGAATGCTGTGTGTCTGCCAACTGCCTAAAATTCCTTTATCGCATCGCATGTTGCCGATAATGAATAAAAGGATGCTTCACCCAAACAGCATCTGTGCCTCGAGCGAGACCCAGTGGGGGATTCCAAGACTCAGTAAACGTAAATGACCAGACATATTGTGTGCTCGGTACTGACCCTGCACCCATTCACCACTCGGTACTGACCCTCCTTTAGACATCTTAGGCACTATATTTAACAAAATAATTATGAAAATACAAATAAGTTGAAAGGAATCTTACCCTGATTAAACTTAATTGGTAATCTATATTAAAACAGTAGAACATTTTCTACATGTTTCAATACTCTATAATAAAGGGCCATATGGTCTCTAAATTAATATGAATTCATGAAGTGCATGCAGATTATATAATTCAACATCAGGTCCCACTTTATATTAGGTGTATTTATTATGTACTTACATCAGAATTATAATAATAATAATTGTTAGGTATGGCTTTGTTGTGTTGATGTTGTATTGCTAAACTAGCTGATATTGAGGTGGATATGGGTAAAGATAGTAGGATCGGTGTAATTATAGATGCAATTACATAAATCAATTATGGCTGTAATTATATGCAGGTATATTTAAAGGTGCTCTAAGCGATGTCATGCGTTTTTAGGCCAAAAAATGTGTTTGTTTTGTTTTATACATTTTTGCAATATTACTTGAAACTGTCTTTACTAACTGATAAAAGACTATTTATTAGGTGCACTGAAAGGAATAATATTAATATACATCATCTGTGCACGAGGTAGGGCCTTAAAAACATCAGCCAATCGTTTACGCGATCATCGCGTAAACGATTGGCCCTCTGGCTTGTCAATCACTGCCATTACGTTCCTTGTGAGAGACGTGCGCGGATTGGCCCTCTGGCTTGTCAATCACTGCCATGACGTTGCTTGTGAGAGACTGGCGGCTGCACGCTCCAGTAACTTTCCACACTCCACAGGCGCCGCATGCAATGTTTTTGTCAAGAGACAGGAGTAACAACTGCAGATTATGAGTTACCTGCGGTGAGTCCGACATAATGAATCCACTAACATGACACAGCGAATGCCGGTGGTAAACAAACACTCGTGTTCCAATACTCCTGCACGAGTTTTGGGAGGCGTTCCCTCGAACTGAGCTGTGAAGGAGCGGGGTTGTTCTTACGCATGCGCTCATTTCAAAAACTCACTAACAGTGTTTGGGTTCTCAGTCGACGAAAAGATCCTCTGTATCACCTTTAAGGACCCTTCATATAAAGTTGGACCCAATCAATATCCTAGAAAAATGGTGAAAGGCTTAAAGATATTTTTACTTGTGGATATGGGACATATCATGATGCTGCATCTTAGACACGTGACATTGACTTAAGGATACTATAACAAACTCACAAATGACCCTTTACTGCTGTTTTAGTGTTCAACCTTTCAGGACATGGAAACCAATCGAACCTTAGTAGAAGTATAAGGATCCACTGAGACACCCAGCCACAATCGTGTAAAATGAAAACAAACCATCCCTTTTCTGGCTCATACATTGTGTTTTGGCTTTTCTGTTGTCATTGTCTATTTCACGCCTCATATTTTCCTTTTAAAAATATTTAGTCACAATTTCCTGCTCAAAAGACAGAAATACCGCAACACCACCTGTCAGCAACCTACAACACTGCCCTTTTATCTTCAACAGTTTCCCCATCAACAGCAATTTCCCCATTCAATGCAATCACCATCAAATGCGAGACAAAATGCTTCTACACTGCAAAAAATGCTGTTCTTACTTAGAGTTTTTGTCTTGTTTCTAGTCAAAATATCTTAAAGTTCTTAAAACAAGAAGCATTTTCTTGACAAGTAAAAATTATTTTCTTGTTTTCAGAAAAAATAAGTTTTTCCTTAAATCAAGCAAAATAATCTGCCAGTGGGGTAAGCAAAATAATCTTATATCAAACCAAATATAAGCTATATAACCTTGTTTTCAGTTTGGATTAAGATTATTTTGCTTACCCCACTGGCAGATTATTTTGCTTGTTTTAAGGAAAAATTCACTTAATTTAGATTTATTTTTCCTAAAAACAAGAAAATAATTTTTACTTGTCAAGAAAATGCTTCTTGATCTAAGAATTTTTAGATATTTGGACTGGAAACAAGACAAAAATTCTAAGTAAGAACAGCATTTTTTGCAGTGTGGCATGGAAACTCAACCATCCTACATCTACTGGAGCCTTTTGGATGAGTGAAATGTCTTCAATAAGTGTCCGTACATGCCCTAATACTGTCGAATAATTTTTGCATGACAGTCTCCTAAGTATAGTCATTTAGAGAAGCTCTGACCGCATGTTTCATGGGGACTGTCCCCGCAATTAGTCACTTTGAAATGACAAGCCTTTTTCAAATGTCAGGCAATGAACTAGACTTTAAATATGCAAAGCAATTCCTAAGGACTAAATTAATTTTTAATATGAATTTTAACATCAAAACTAGCTTGTGCATTTATACAAACAATAATAAACTGCTAAACAAAGAAAACAACAGTCATAACTTCCTTGTAATTGGGTCATTCTTATGTGACAAAATGGTGCTATTTATGTGGAATGTGTGCCCACATTTTTACTGATTAAGTTACATTATACAGATTTAACTGGTGCAGTTTATTTTTATCTAAGGTTACACGACAACGATGTCATAAAAACAGAAATGTTTCGCAAGAGAAGCATGAGGGAAATTAACTTGCACTGAACTGCAGGCTCAAAGATTCTCTAAGTGGTGGACATTTCTTTGCAGAATAATATATTCCCTCATTACCACTTTCTTATATGTATATGTCTATAGTGAATGAAAAAATAATAATTCCACATGCTCCCTTTTGTTTTACTACAAATATTTTTTTTAAACAGAACACTGCATTGATTAATTAACAATTACGTTTTCTTAACTCATCGAACTGAAAGTAAAAACTCAGGACAGCTTTGACAGCAGCGTGCAGCCTATGTCACACGTGTGAGGTGGGGTGGTCTGCGGTTCACTGAGAGAAATGACAGGTGCTGGTGATGCAACCGTTTAGAGGTCTGAGGGTGTTTCTTGTTTCGTGCCCTCGGTCTGCCTGTAGCGAACAAGCTCAAAGACAGAAACAAAGGTACACTATGTCAACTAGCGCTCTCTCTCTCTACTCCACTCTTGAGGTTAGAACCATTATCACCATGCATTTTCGCACTTGTGCTTCAGGGTTGATTACTCCAGATGACACATATGCTGTGTGGGCAGCATCACATCCATGCCACTTTAGCACTGGTCACGTGGAAAGAGCCGTCAGCGCTAACATGGTACGTGTTTTGTGTGTCTTCTGCAGAAAATGTGGTTAAACTGTAAAAATCTGTGGCTGCAGCTCCCTGGCTATCTGATGCGTGCAAAACCCAACCGTTGTGTCTGCTCAACATAATTTTCTGGTTTTGTTTGTTTGTTTGTTTGTTTGTTTTGTTTTGTATTCAATTCTCCTTTACCTTCATGTGTACAAATCTGTTGCAATTCTCAAAAGAAACACTGGAAATATTGGGGCTCATGCCAAAATAAAATGGTTTCCTGTTTATGCACTCTGACTTTGAGAAGTTGAGCTCTTCGCACCTTTGCAAAATCTTCCCACAGTTTGGGCTGTTGCTTTTTTTTTCTCAGAAATATAGTACCATTTTAGTCATTGTCATAAACTGATTTCTAAAATCTACATTTTGTTTTCACTGCACAGACATTTCAACCAGTTAATCTGAGTTGAATGCTGATACTATAATAATCAACAATACTGCTACTGTTACTAACTCTTTTGCCTGACACCACATTAAAGATCTGGGATTAAATTTAAAACTGAACATAACTGAATTCTCTCCTCACCAGTTGTTAAAGTTCATTACAGTACACGTTATCCTTAGTTAATAGTGGACCCAGGGCCGCTGCTGGCCAAATGGGTGCCCTAAGCAGAACTGTATTGTTGTGCCCNACAAACTCAAATTTTTTTTGTTTTTTTTGTTTTTTGTGGTTAAAAAAATAGACCTAAGCAAACAACAGTCTTTAAAATGACTTAAAATACATAGGCTTATATAGTAACAATGAGGCAGTAATAAATGTTTCAACGAATGTAACAAAAGCAAGTTATTTAGTTTTTTTAACAACACTGTCAAAATATATAATGTAATACATAATGTAAACAATCAACTTACATACATTAAATATTATATCATATGCCTGTGTTCTCAATAAATTTTTTAAATATCTGTTTACATTTATTTTTAAGTTAATATTACTATAAAATAGTAATATTACTATATTACCTACAGAATATTAGTTTATGTATATATTTAGACTTTTTTTTTTTTGAGCAAAGGTGGCGCCCCCTTAAAGTCCCCCTTTAGTCAATTATTTTATCCCTTAAAACTCATCTTTGATGACCAAAATGACATATTTTTTTTTTAAAAATCAAGTGAAAAAAATGTCTTCATGCCTTGAAATAGCTTGAATGTAACTACAACCTTGCCTCATTTTATATCCACGGATCAATGAACATGCAAATTAGCCCCGCCTTCACTCACTCACGCCAGCTCGGAGAGTCTAGTGTTGCTATAGTGACGAGCAATTTGTTGTTTGTGTTGTGGATATTTAAGGAAAAGCTTTCTTCGCTTCATATATGCAGTTTAATTTGTGACGCTTAAATTGTGTTTTAAATTATGAATTGGTAAAACGCCTTTGAAAAACAGTCTTAATCCACTTGCATTTTTTTGGACTGTTCTCTCACTGAATCACCTGAAGCGATTTCTCGGTAAAACAGACAGTATCGAGAGAACAAGCAGACGTTTTCCTCTGTGAACATGCGCCAAATTGATGTTTGACAATTTCGTTGCTTTTTGGAGTTCAGTTTAAAAAAACATTCCGATGAAATCCTGCAGGCATCTGTGCCTTCTCCGTTCATAAAATAAAAAATGCATATCCTTGAATGAGCGCGGATTTCCAGCGTATTTACTTGAACTTATCAGGTAGGCTAATATCTATGGTTTGATCCATTCCAGAGGCAGCCAAAATCAGAATTTATAATGGACTGAATAGCTCTCTCAGAACTGGACGTGCGATTCCACACTGACTGACATATGTACATGAATCACATTCACACGCTCAGAGCAATATTGTTTTAGCTATGTTTTATAGTATTAAAATATTTCGAAGGACAAAAACATGAACTTAATTGGCTTTACTTCAAGTCAGCTGTCACTTTACTTTGGCGCGAGCCCCTATGCGCTCGCACACTTGGCACAGCCCTTGCGACTCTGTCATTAATTAATATGAATTAATAAAATTAGCCTTTTGCTTGACTACGTTATCAAACAGCTAATGATGTGTTGCTAATGTTACACACACCATTCCTGTTCTTTATCTCAGAGTCAGACAGCTGCCTTCAAACAATCAGGATCCTTACAAATGCTTTAAACAATCAGAACGTCATTGGAGAAAGGCTTATAGTTCATCATAACATCGTAATAGACTCGCTATATTGATAAATCTACACAATTTTTCATATCAACAGAAAATTTGCCGGGACAACCTGGCTTCTCTCGAGACTTTCCTGCTTCAGAGCTGTCATAGTTAATGATATGCTAAAGCCTGCCGGCACTTTGTTGTGATTGGTTACAAGGTAGTCTGTGACGTCACAAACACCCACGATTTCAAACCGTGGGTTTTAGACTGTCTTTGGTTTACTGCAGTTTCAAACATAAAATACTCAGCAATGGTGCTGACTTATGAATTTGCACATGGTTTGTCTTAAAGCATATTAAAAACACTACATAGACATATAAACAACATTAAAAACTTGATTTTCACCACAGGGGGTCTTTAAAAGACTGTCTGCTTAATATCTACTGATACTTTATTGTGATGGTCCCTTAACAGAGCCATTACGCCTTAACCCACAAAACTTTCAAAAACACTCAGCTATGTGATTATTTTATTGAGTGATAGGCAGTGGGTTTAATAAGTGACATTATTAGATTTGCTATACGGCGTCTTCCGGTCACCTCCTTGACCTGCTTCTCTTAGTGTTTTTACACTTAGAAAAGGTGAAAAATGTATTACCCCTAGTAAAAAAGTAGTATACTTAAGCACAATTTATTTGTATGTACTCAATGTACTTGTGGCAAGCTATAAATTGGTATACTTAAAGTCTGCTAAATTGGAACAACTCATTTTGTACTTAATGCATTTTAGTTGTACAAAAGCAGTGCTGAAGTTCAACTAAAGTTGTATTAAATATACTTGTTTGTGCTAAAGTGGAACTATTCCAAGTATACTTAAATACAAGAGTATATTTAAAGTGTACTTAAGTTTCGAAATGCAGAATTCACTCAGCATAAACTTTAAATGTATTTTGGTGACATTAGAATTGCAATTCAATTACATTGTAAGTGTGTTGAACATACATTAATATTATACTGATAACAAACTTTTAGTGATTTTAAAACACATTCCAATGGCATTCCAAGTTAACTTGTAGTGTGCTAATGACATCATTATAATGTGCATCAAATATGCTACAATAAAGTAATCTTTATAAATAAAGTTACAGCTTTAGAATATGCCTTTTACACACAGCCCCAGTATACCAGTAACTTACTTATCCAGTGAACATCAGATATTGAACGCAGGAACCAGTACGGGCTGGAATCGAACCCGGGTCACGCCGGCCGCTCTCACACAAGAGCACTCAGCTTACCTGTTGCACCACCACACATATATAGACTAAGTTAAACTGGTGTTACTTTGTGTTCTCTCTATACTGTTACAAATACAGCTATAAGCGTGCAGACATTATAAATGACAACTATTTATGACAGCACAAATTATATGGATTAAAAGACTGTAAATAAACGTGAAACGGCCTGTTGCTATACAACACGTACGTGCATTAAACTTTAAGCTGTTGAAGAAATAAAACCATTAGACGCAACATTAAATATCAAAAATGTTTTGCTTCCCTTTTACCTGACATTATCTGTCATTAACGCAACATGAAGCAATTGTATAAACCAGCACATTAGTTTTATTCTTCTGCACGCATTAAAACACAGACAGTTCCAGTTCTGAAAAATGTGAACGTGCAGAACTGCTTGTGTTTCTGTGTGTGCGGATGAAATATAATAATCCGTAACATTCCTCAGCCGATTGTCTCTGCGCGCTTCAACTCTCAATGCACCACAACTGCTCCTGACAAAAACACAATTAAATGATTTGGCGGTCTTGCATTAAGCTGCAGATTTATATGTGACGCATAAATTAAAATGATTTACTTTTCATGCAGTAAACGTTTCTGGAATTTTTTTATGGACTGGCTGCAGTCCATATTTCAAAGTGCAAATAAGGGCCATCGCATTAATGGGGAAAGTGTATTACAGTAGGTGCATTGAAGTGCATTAGGAATACACAAATGTAATAAAACTTCTGATCAGGTACGTGAATTTCTTTCACCATTTCAAACGGACTATATGTCAACTGATCTTTATTTGTCATAATTACAAATATTTCCTTATGTAACTACTTTCTATATGTATGTATATCTGTTTGCAACCATGCAAAATTGTGAAAAATGCAATTTAATTAAATAAAAAAAAAATAGCCTACCTGATACTCAAAGTGTGAGCAAATTATTAAAAAAAGAAAGGTCATAATTATAAAACTTGCAATTTTTTTTTTTTTTTTGCAACTCAAAACATTTCCTGTAAACTTTTATCTAGGCCAATACTATTTTTATACTAAACAAGTAGAACTCAAATACTGTTCATTGAATTGGACACTTAATCATAACAGGTCTACATAGTATTCAACAAAAATAAATTAGTGAAGTAAAAATTTAACAAATGAAATAATTTTATTTGCAAATTTCTCATGGTTACATCTGAGCTGTAGGCAAAAGTTGGGTTTGAAAATTCTGCCCTTGACCCCCATTGGCAGGCCAATGGGGGTCAAGGTTTAGCTTCAGCAGTTACAGTGTTTTCAATAATGTCAAAAAGAATGAATTTAGAATGCACATGAACATCAGCACAACTCAATTATGAGTTTAGGTAACTCTGGATTTTCTTAAGAGTTTCCGAGTTTAGTATGTGATGGTGAGAAAACTTGTCAGAGGCAATGAATGCAGAGTCTGCCCTAGTGAAAAAAAACCTACAAAAATGCTTTTAAAATAGACCTACATTCATTTCACACTAACTAAAAACCCATTAATATACAGTAGTCAGAATTTGAAGTGGATCAAAAAAGTTAATCAAAGTTGTCCTTAGAAGAAGGTTTTAGGAAACAATGGTTAAAGGGTTTTGATCCGCTTCAAATGTTGACTATTTACAGACATACTGACATAAATATTTTAATTAAACTTTATTTGCAGTTCTTCTTTATTGCACAATGCACAATGCATATTCTAAATATTAACCCTAAAATGTGTTTAATATCACTATTAGTAAGGATGGTATGATCACTGTATAATTTGAATGCAAGATACATATACATGTACTAAAGTATACTTGCAATAGTTCCACTTTAGCATAATCAAATATACTTAAGTATATCTTTAGTTGGACCTCAACACAAAAATACTTGTACCAGTTTAGCAGACTTTAAGTATACCAATTTAGTATACTAAAAGTACAATTGCAGGGTATTTACATTTAGTACATGCAAATGCAATTGTAGTACACTTAGCATAAATGTTTTTTTTTATTTCAAATAGATTTTATTATATTTATTTTTCACTAGGGGACTGAACCAAAAACACAATGAAAGGGGAAACACAGAACATTTACATATTACATAAATGTCACAATCAGCAGCTGGGTCATTATTTAGTAGAAAGACATAACTACATGATTAGTCTCTGTCATTCAATCTGGTAAGCAGTTTAAATGAGTTATCTTCAAGTTATATTACAACTTTTCACAAATCTTTTGTCAAATCAGCTTAGGTTAAAAATGTTGTTCAGATAACATAATATTTTGATCTGTTGAATAAACTAATCTCATTCTTTGTATCAACTCACATTTTTAGCTTAAATGAACTCAAACTTTTAAGGCAACCAGGTTAGGCTACTTTAAGTTAAAGCAACAAATCATTTTTACAGTGTGATTGTGTCTTTAATAATGTTAATAGTGCATGATGTTAATCTAATGCCACATGATGTTAATCTAATGCCACATGATGTTAATCTAATGCCAAATCCACAATATGATGTTTTAATTTAAAAAATAAATTTTCAAATGAAAATAATTTTCTAAAATATCTTCACATTCCATTTTCGCTGGAGGAAAACAGTGTAATGAGGGTTGAACGCAGAGAAAATTTTCTGTCTCGTTTCACTTCTGCATTATGTAAATGGCACATTATGTCTTTTAGCAGACTAAAAGATAGGGAGGAGCCAAAGCCTGCCGCCATTTTCATTTTAAACCTTTAAAAGGAGACTGAGGCGATCACAAATTTGTTTAGAGATTATGGAGCTAATCTGTAAGTAGAAAAAGGGCCTAGTGACACCCCTGGTACCAGCAACATGTGAGAAGTGCTGGTATGCAAGAAAAAGTGAGGGTACGCTACAGCTTAAAATATATAAGGGCCAGTACCGTGTAACAACTGGACTGATCAAACACACCATGCTTCTACTTAATCTTCACAACCCCTCACCTAGGCAGACTCTGTGATGTATGGTTTCCCCACTGAGAATTATCACCATTTTTGCTTCACTCATACACTTCAAAGACACTTGGGACATTGATTGTTCTCAATGAGAGAACAGTGCAGGCTACAAGAAACAGAAATGCAGTCCCATAGAAATGGAATTATATCCACTAATTCATTGGCAAAACCATTTCCCCAGGACATTTTGTGTTATTACTGTTTGTATACTGTATTTTAATATTTTATAGTGTTATGCATGCCTGATGACAGAACTACTACTTAATGAATCCCAATCTGTGTGGTGTCTTCTATCAAAATAATCATCGTTTAATGACTCACACTTTGGTGGACATCAGCATCTCATAGAATGCATTGTATGCTTGTTATATTAATCAGAGCTTGTAGGCTCACAAACCACCAGAACTCTGTGATCATGCAAATAAGTCAGCTTTCAAACAAAGTAACTTTTCCATTTGAGAATTGCACCTTTCTCATTGGTCAAACCAAAACTAAAGTTGTGACCTTTGTGGAACTTAAAGCCAACACACGATCTCTGGTGACTGTTCCCGATTGCTGTCCATGTGAGACCTCACCAGGCCTCATCAGCAAGCCATGCACAACTTCCTCGACCACAACAGAGTCAAATTAACAGCGTGGTCAATTCAAAAGCAGAAGAAATTGATTACTACTCCAGTACCATCAGACCGAACCATCAAGAATTTCTCCTGAGACTGCATATCCGGACGCTTTTCAACAGCTAAGGCAATTGCAAATATTGTACATTTGAACACTAAACAGTGATTTTGTATTAAGTTGTAACCTCTTTGTGTAATGAAGGGTCAGTGAGTGGATCCATCTGCAGCTTTATTAAAACACAGCAATATACAAACAAGGGCAAAGCAGTACCGTAATCAGAGACAGGCAAGGATCGAGACAGGCGGCAAACAAACACAGTCCAGGGTACAGGCAGGAATCAAGGTAGGCGGCAAAGGTTCAGCAGAGATAAACAGTCCAGGTAATAACGAGATAGCAGTCAATAGAATAACGCTCAGAAATGATCACAACAGCAAATCAAGACTTCGCGATGGTGTGTGTATGTGCGTGTTAAATAGTGTGTGTGTGATGCCATGCAGGTGTGTGCGCAATCAGTCCCAGGAATGAGGGCCTATGGGAAATGGAGTCCGAATAGAATCGAATCAGTATTCCGGTGATGGCTCCTTCCGGCGGTCCGGAGGATGGACCGGGAGAGCCACATTCATGACAGAGCCCCCACCCTGCGAGCGGCTCCAGACGCAAGGAGGCGGACGCCGGGGTCTGCCACGAGGTCGAGGGGCCGGTCTCTCCGGGTGCGTCCGATGGAATTCCTCCATTAGAGCAGGGTCCAGGATGTCATCAGCATCGACCTAGGATCGCTCCTCCGGTCCGTACCCCTCCCAGTCGACCAGGTATTGCAGCTTCCGACCCCGGCGCCTGGAATCGAGTAGTTCTCGAACTTGATAGGCCTCCTCGCCCTCGATCAGTAACGGTGGGGGATGACGACCCTCGGCTCCCTCCGGTTCCCCTCCCGGACCCCCGGAGGGTTTCAGCAACGAGACCTGAAAAGTGGGAGAAACACGATTATTAGCAGGTAAGTTTAAACGGAAAGACACAGGAGTAATTTGTTTTGTAATTTGGAAAGGCCCTACAAACCTGGGACTGAGTTTCTTGCATGGAAGTCTTAAGCGTAGATCCCTGGTGGACAGCCAGACCCACTGCCAGACAGTGTACTGGGGTGAAGCTCGTCGGTGACGATTGGCCTGTTCCTCCTGTCTCCTGACTGCGCGTTGCAAGTGATGATGAGCCAGGTCCCACGTCTCCTCACTCCTTTGCAACCAATCATTGACTGCAGGTAATTCAGAAGGTTCGCCCGACCACGGGAATAGGGTTATCAGCCCAATGTGTTCTGGGCTGATAACCCAGAACACATTGGAAGGGAGTAACGCCAGTGGAAGGTTTTCTTAAGGAATTCTGCGCATATTCAGCCCACATGAGATAGCGACTCCATTCTGACTGGTCGTGCTGACAGTAGGTGCATAGGAATCGTGTGAGTTCCTGGTTCAGTCGTTCTGTTTGCCCGTTAGATTCTGGGTGATAGCCTGACGTGAGGCTGATATTGACATTTAAGTTCTTGAAGAAGGCGGCCCACACCCGAGAGGTGAATTGTGGTCCTCGATCTGACACTATGTCATCTGGTAGTCCATATAGTCTGAACACAAAGTTGCATAATACTTCAGCGGTCTCAAAGGCGGTGGGTAGTTTGGGAAGTGGTATGAGGTGACACGCTTTGGAAAAGCGATCGACAACAGTGAGGATGGTAGTGTTGCCCTGTGATGTGGGTAGATCCGTGATGAAGTCGATGGCGATGTGTGACCAGGGGCGATGAGGAACGGGTAGAGGTTGAAGCAGCCCAGCGGGTGACTGGTGAGAGGTTTTGGAGGTTTGGCAAGCTGTGCAGTTGTGGATGAATTGAGTTGTGTCTTGGAGCATGGTTTCCCACCAGAACCGGTTCTGCAGCAGATTGTGAGTGGCGGTAATGCCCGGATGACCAGAGCTGGGGAGATCATGGACGTGATGCAGGACTCTGCTTCGCAGATGAGCTGGCACATAAGTGCGGTCGGGAGGACACGTGGTCGGAGGAGTGGACTGTTCATTGGCCTGGGTGATTTCCGTCATAATGTCCCATTGTACTGGGGCAAGTAACAGGGATTCAGGGATTACAGGTTCTTCGGTGTCTGGTTGTTCAATTTGTTCTGTTTGTCGGGATAATGCATCAGCCGTGGTGTTCTTTGAGCCAGGTCTGTATGTGACTTTGAAGTTGAACCGGGTGAAGAACATGGCCCATCTGGCCTGACGCGGATTTAACCGCTTGGCTGAACGTAGGTATTCTAAGTTTTTGTGGTCTGTGAGTACTGTGAACTGGTGTTGAGCTCCCTCCAACCAATGACGGCACTCCCCTAATGCTGCCTTCATGGCTAGCAGCTCCCGGTCACCCACATCATAGTTTTGTTCCGCTGCTGACAATTTCCTGGAGTAGAAAGCACAAGGATACATTTTTTCGGGGTTACCCCGACGTTGGGACAAGACCGCTCCAGGTCTGGGTGACAGAGAATGGGTGACGTTGTGAATCGTTCCTTTAGATCCTTGAATGCTTGGTCGGCTGCTGGGGACCAGAGAAGACGGGATGACGAGCGTTTGGTCATGGATGTCAGGGGTGCGGCCACACTGCTGAAGTTTTGTATAAATCGTCTATAAAAGTTAGCAAAGCCCAGAAATCGCTGCAGTTCCTTTAGGGTACGAGGCTTGGGCCATTTGAGCACAGCTTTTACTTTCCCATCAAGTCAAGTCAAGTCAAGTCTGCTTTATTGTCAATTCTTCCACATGTACAGTACATACATACAGAGAATCGAAATTGCGTTACTCTCAGACCCCGGTGCATACAGATAACAACTCCCATCATCCATAGCCACCCCGTCCCGACTGATGACGTACCCCAGGAAGGAAGTAGAGGTTTGGTGGAACTCACACTTCTCAGCCTTCACGTACAGTTGGTGTTGTATGAGTCTCTGTAATACGGTTCGGACATGTTGGGTGTGTTCTTCAAAAGAGTTGGAGTAAATGAGAATGTCGTCGATATACACTATGACCCAGCGATTCAGCATATCTCTGAAAACATCGTTGATGTAGGACTGGAACACTGCTGGACTGTTGGAGAGCCCGAATGGCATAACAAGGGTCTCGTAGTGTCCGGTAGTCGTGGAGAAAGCGGTTTTCCATTCGTCCCCCTCACGTATGCAGATGAGATTGTATGCACAGCGGAGGTCGAGTTTGGTGAAGTATTCAGCCTGATGTAATCGATACAGGGTCTCAGTCCTCTGTCCTTCTTTTTGACGAAGAAGAACCCTGCTGAAGCGGGTGATGTTGAGGGTCAAATAAATCCCTTGGCTAGTTCCTCCTCAATGTAGGCTTTCATGGAGGCTGTTTCAGGCTCTGACAGTGGGAAAATCCTGCCTTTGGGAGGCGTGGCACCGGGTAGCAAATCGATAGCGCAGTCACCGGGTCTGTGAGGAGGTAGTTCCGTAGCTTTTTGTTTACTGAAAGCTACCGCTAGATCAGCGTATTCGTTGGGGATATTGAGCTCCCCAGGCTCACTCTCAGAGATCTCCACAGTTCGTAACGGTAAGGGAATTACGGGCTGTAGACAGTGCTTGTGACAGTGGCTGTCCCATTGAAGTATTTGTCCCTCCTTCCAAGACACATGCAGATTATGGATGCGGAGCCAAGGCAAACCAAGGATGACGGGGTTGTTGGGTGAGTGAATGACGTAGAAACTAATGGATTCATGATGAAGGATTCCGACTTGTAGCTTGAGCTCTTTGGTGATGTGTGCCACCCTTCCTCCTCCAATGGGCTTTCCATCTAGCGCCTCCACTGTTAACGGAGAACGGCAATCGGTTAGGGAGATGTGATGTTCTTTAACAAAAGTGTCCGACATGAAATTCCCAGCCGCCCCCGAATCCAGAAGAGCATGAGTGGTAATGGTTTGTTCGTTAATGGTGAATTGAACAGGGATTTTGAGGCAGTTGGTGGAATAACTTTCCGCGCCTGGACGCGTCACGCGCGCAGTCACGTCCGTGCGTCTTTCAAAGTATACTACACCACGGATGCGCGCGGATGACTGCGTTCGTCACATGCGCAGTACAGTTTTTTCTATGCTCTACCTGACATCGGAGAGCAGCACTGAGTCGTGTCATCAACGTGACATTCACTGGGCATGATCGGAGAAGAAAAGAAGTGCATCCTTTCCCATATTTTACTTATCCCCCTCCATGAATTTTGCCGTCCTAAACACGTCTTTGTACTCTTTAAACATGAATTGTACAAATGTGTTATACTTAATCTCTTCGCACAAACGCTCGTCAAGTTCACCGTCCATTGTCGTGTTTTTCTCTTTTCAAGCGTGTTGTTTTTAAAACGGTCTTTTCACACTCTTCTTTGATGGCTGAACACTGTGCTCAATACTGTGCGTATTGCCACCTAGTGGACTCTTCTATACTGCTCGTGCATGCACTGTTGCACGCGGACTGTCCGCGCGTTCTCGAAATTTGGCCTGCACGCGGCCAGGGTGTGCGGCCGAAGTATACCCGGGGCTTTAGTTTGACACAAACAATGACAACTTGACTGCTGTTAGTGAATCTCAACCTTTTTTGAGTAATGGACCCCCATCATATTTGGAACCATCCTCAAGGACCCCAGAATAAAATTGGCTCATTGGTATCATTAATGTCTTTGTGACGACCAAATGCAATCAAGTATAATTTACTACTACGTTAGTTGACTTGTCCTATATATAGTCATATAGTCAGTTATATTATACATATATTATCTTTTATGGAAACATGTCAAATGTCAAAATATACAAATTCTTATTCAGATATTTTATGAGGACCCCCTGGCATTCTGTCAAGGACCACTAGGGGTCCACGGACCCCTGGTTGAGAAACACTGTTTCCCAGATAATCAGCATCAGTTTTTCATGAGTGTCTGTAACTTAGCCAACAGTTTTACAGCCTGTTCACTGACAACACCTGCTCAGAACAAGTAGACTAGGCATAGTTATATTTTCGTTATCACATGATGACTGACATTTTGTCACATTAAACATCTCTCTCTCCAAATAGGCTTAATAATTTTATTAGCACTAAATAAATTAAAGTGTATAACTTTGTTGTTTTATTAGCATTGACAAATATAGGCTACGGACGGTCCCTTTAAGACCGAATCCATGGATACTGACACATATCCTGTTTTCACCCAAATGTTTACGTCCACTTAAGCCATAACCGACTGTACTTACGTGAGATAATCCACACGATGGACATTTTGAATACTATGTGTGCATGACCATTCAGGCTGTCTGAGAGAAAGAACTGGGATCGCGCGCAAGAAAGAGAGAGAGCACGTGCGAGAGAGAGAGAGAGAGAGAGAGAGAGAGAGAGAGAGAGAGAAAGAGAGAGAGAGAGCGCGCTACTGGTCTGTCATTCAGCGCGATCCCTAACAATAATCCTTGATTAGCAGAACAGGCAAACAGGCAGGCAAAACACACACTAAACATAATGGAAACACAACTGTAACAGACATTTAATATTTTGGCTTTCATCACTATTTATGTTTGTCTTTCTACAGAAAAAAATATGAACAAAATAACAAATTTGAGCCGGGAAAGTTTCCAAAATGTGGTTGATTTGACACGGAATGACCCAGCTGTTATTTGCAGAGTTGGTCCCTTCATGTTATTGTTTGTTCACGCTGTTTGAATTTGTCTGGTTTATATTACTGCCATCTTGTGGCTAGAGCAGGTCAGTGAGATGTGGATGCTGTCGATTTGTGTGTTAAAGGATTAGTCCACTTTTAAATACACTTTTCCTGATAAATTTACTCACCCCCATGTCATCCAAGATGTTCATGTCTTTCTTTCGTCAGTCGAAAAGAAATGAAGGTATTTGAGGAAAACATTCTAGGATTATTCTCCTTATAGTGGATTTCAATGGCTACCAACAGGTTGAAGGTCAAAATTACAGTTTCAGTGCAGCTTCAAGGGCTTCAAACGATACCAGATGAGTAATAAGGGTCTTATCTAGCGAAACGATCGGTCATTTTCGAAAAAAATACAACCGTTTATGCTTTATAAACAAAATATCGCCTTGAACGTACTTTCGGCTTCCGTATTCTTCATAACGCTTAGGCTGAATGTTCTACGCCTTCCCTATTCTACTTACGGAAAAAAACAAAACTGGCGCCGCGTTCGTTCCACCTATGTGTGGTTCAGATACCATTGGATTTCATCAAAAATATCTTAATTTGTGTTCCAAAGATGAACAAAGGTCTTTTGGGTGTCTAAAGACATGAGGGCGAGTACATAAAATGGGTACATTAAAATTTGTTGATATCATTTTTTTAAGTGTCACTTTGTCAATGAAACAAAAACCTAATTTCAGTTTATTTGTATAAGTTGTATACATTATTTATTTTTGTAATGTAATTTATTTGTAAATGAGCTGGAGTAATTTCTTTTTTTTTTTCTTTTGTAACGTATGTTCACATGTGTAAATAAAAGAAGTAATTGTTCTGTACATTTTTTTTATGTAACTTATAATTTTTAGATGAAACATTCTTCAAAACAATCATTTTTTCATCATGTACATGTAAATCGTTCTATACATTACTTAAAGTACCTTTTACAACTATTTACAACAGACCTTAGGTTTAACATCAGAAAAACAACATAACATTTTCAATTAACAGTATATAAAACAGAACAAAACATTTTTGTGTACACTTTCATTTAGCTGAGCAGGGAGACCCTGGTGGAGCTGGTGGATCTGGATGGGCTCCACATTAGAGACCCTGGTGAGGCCTGGGATGAGGGGATGGGTGCATATTTCCACTGTCCACTGCGTTGTCTACCAACAGGTTTGCAGGGCTGACTCAATCGACGGCTGCCATGCCACCAAGATATTTTCAGAAAGAGGGAAGAATAAAAGAAATTAACTCACATACTCAAATCAAACCATAAAATATTTCAACATGCAAAACAGTTCTATGGTCCATTCAGATTTTGTCTTGGGCATCGTAGCTTTACAATTGTGTTGCCTGTTACAAATAGTCGTGGTCAGCAGGTATATTTTAAGATATGTCAGTGAAGTTTCTTTTAGTTAAAACAACTCAAACATGCATTTTAGTCTGGGACTAGCTTAAGCCTTGTCTGTGAAACTGGGAGTATAACATTTTTAGTGTTTCTATTATATAGTGTTCTTATTTTTTCACCAATATGTAATACCTAAATCAAACTGTAATATGGTGTCCAAAACATCAGTTTTTCATAAATACAATATTTGTCTCTGAGATGGAGTGGAGTTGAATAAAATCCTAAAGTACTGTACTTTAAATATGTCTTGTAGACATGCCTGACTCAATGAATAAATAAACAAAATTTAGTTTTAGTTAAAACTTTCATTCCGACACAGACTCCCAATGGAATGAAAGTTATAACTATATCTAAATTTTATTTATTCATTGAGTCAGGCATGTCTAAAAGACTCCAATGCACATGCATTCCAAAAGTTTACTGTGACACTTGATTCCAAATGTAAGAACTGCCATTAGTCCATTTACTTGGGCAGTAGAGGCAGATTCGAAGACATTGAAAGTCGAAATAGATAAAAATTACAATAGTTATTAGAAATCACAGACTATATGATTGTGCAAGAAGTGAAAAATAAAACTGTATCCATGATTAAATCAAATTTAAAGCTTGATCTATCAAGCTTGAAGCTTGATCTATTGATATATTACTGCTCCTCACACCAGTTCAGGTAGTGGTGGCAATAAACCAAAAGCCGGTTTGCCAACCGCCAAAACAAAGAAGTAGTAGAAGAAGACGTTTCTTGTCATTGTTTTCCATTTTTAGATTTCTAACTCTCCAAATTCAATTCGGACTGCAAGCTCAAAGTAAATATGGTAAATATGATTTATTTTGTTTTGCCGCTGCCTAAACACTTGAGCAAACATAAATTTAAACATAGATACCTCATTAGTGGCTGTTTCTATGGGCCGCAGCCGTCTGCCATATTGGAACGGCCAAAACACCGGTCCGTGAACACTCAAGAGCAAGTTGACTGCGTCTGCAACTGTAGTTCGATGCATGCTTGAATTTCTATTTCTGCAATAGACTGATGATTTTAGTAAACTAACACAATACAACAAGACGAAGGCGTCAACTAACACAACATTAAAAAGTTACAATAGTATTAAAATGTCTCGGGTTACGTATGTAACCCTTGTTCCCTGAGAAGGGAATGAGACACTGCGTCGGTAAGGACACTTTGGGGAACGTGCTCAGCGTAGCATGAATGAAACTATTCCAATCCTGATTGGTGTTGCGTCGTGACGTAACGTGACGGCATACAAGGAAACTACAAAGGGACGCCGGCACACAACAGAGTCAGCTTTTGCAATGAAGCAAGCCGCTCCAAGACATGAGGAGGTGTGGCAAAGGGACGCAGGGAACAAGGGTTACATACGTAACCCGAGACGTTCTCTTTCGAGGGAACTCGCACTGTGTCGGTAACGACACTTCAGGGAACGAATACCCACTATGCCACACCAAACACGTCTGTCCTAGTGTGAAGCTGAAACAGGCACAACTTAGGATGAGAGCACCCGTGCGCCTGGCATTGAAAGGAGGTGCAGACTATAAAATCTAATGAAGGTGTGCGGAGTGGCCCAGCCAGCCGCATCACAGATCTTCTGAAGGGGTACCCCTGAAAGGAGGGCTCTAGAGGATGCCATGCCCCTAGTAGAATGGGCCCTCAAGGCCAAAGGTGAAGGCAGGTCACGCACCTGATAGGCTGAGGCAATAACCTGAACAATCCAATTACTAATCGTTTGCTTAGAAGCCGGGAGCCCCTTCTTTGGTGACCCAAAGCACACCAACAGCTGGTCTGACTTCTTCTATTGAGCAGACTTATAATATAAACACTTAATGCTTTGACAGGGCAGAACAGATGAAGTCTCTCTGCTTCCGCTGACACAAGTGGTGGAGGATGGAAGGCCTGCAGAACCGTAGACCATGCCAAATTGTACGCACCTTAGGCAAGTAGCCAGGTCTGGGATGCAGGATGGCTTTAACTCCTCCATGGGCAAACTATAGGCACGATGATATAGACAGGGCCTGGAGATCTCCCACTCTCTTGAGAAAAGTAATAACAAGGAGAAAAGCCATCTTAAGTGTCAGGTTCTTAGCTATTGTTGACTCAAGAGGTTCGTAGGGGGGCAGCAATAATCCTTCGAGCACTACAGCCAGATCCCAGGTTGGGACTCTGGTTCAAGTCGCAGGTCTCATCCTCCAAGCACCACGGAGGAAACATACGACCAGCTGGTTCCTCCCCAAAGGCCCATCACTTATTGGAGCATGGAAATCTGCAATGGCAGCCATGTACACCTTAAGTGTGGATAGGGTAAGACCAGCAGATAAGCGATCCGGGCAGTTAACTGGGTCCAAACCATGGTCTCTACACATTCCACTTTAGGCCATACAATCTCCTCGTGGATGGAGATCTGGAACTGACTATGGTTTCAAACACTTCAACTGACAGGCCAGTCTCAAGGTACTGAGCCCCCCAGGGGCCAGACCCACAGTTTCTATAGCTCTGGCTGGAGCCTTCACTGGACGATAGTCAGGAGCTGGAGCCTTCAGTGGATGATAATCAGGGGCTGGAGCCTTCCGTTTGGGCTCCATTGAAGTCCACTATATGGAGAAAAATCCTGGAATGTTTTCTTCAAAAACCTTAATTTCTTTTCGACTGAAGAAAGAAAGACATGAACATCTTGGATGACATGGGGGTGAGTAAATTATCAGGAAATTTTAATTTGAAAGTGAACTAATCCTTTAATAAACACTAAAAGTGTAGGTACTATATAGCCTGATCCCGTTAAGTATGAATGCGATCCAGACAACATCCGCCATGTTGACGTTATCATGTGACCTACGATGTTATCACAAGCGCAACAACTTAAAAGACATGAGTGACAGGTTTAATTCATCTATCTGTAAATATCTTGATATTGATTAAATTTGTTCATTTTGCAGTCTTGATGAAGAAACAGCTGCCCATTTATTTTGTGATTGTAGCATAACCAATAAATTTTGGGTTAATTGAAGTTCTTATATTTTTAATTGAACTAGGCCTACTAATCTAACCCCCAGTTTTATCCTTAAAGCAGGGGCGGTTTCTTCATTAGGGCAATAGGGCGACGCACCACCAAAGTGAGAAAGGGACGGATTTTTTTTCAGCCACAGTGTTATGCTAGCTGTCACTGCTAGGTGGTTTTGTTCTGCCTCTGGATATAGTCCAATCAGCGCCAATCACGGTCTGTGGAGTACCGCCTCTTTTTGGGCGATTTCACTCTGGCCGAGAATTGTCCCGAGTGCTCTCAAAGACTTCTATTCAAAAAACTTTTTTGTCGAACTGCAGGCACTGCAATCTCTATGGGTTCCGGGAGGGCTAGCACTAACGTGCTTTCGTCATCATACGTAACCTTACGTGCAGCGTTTGGTGGAAACGTCTCTATTTATAATCTTTAAGCTAAAGTGACATCCAGTAATTTCCTCAGTGCATAACTTAAATTTCACAGACATTTTCTCCATCTGTAAATGTTAGATAGTCGAGAAAATATTTCCATTTTGCTGTCCAGGAAACAGGAGTGGAAGCACAAACTGCATGCGCATGTGCGCCAAACAGACGGAGCGCAATAATTCTGACTAAAATATACGTTTAGCTAAAATATTTGTTGTTAATTTATGTTCGCAAACAAAAACAAATAATGTGCCATATGTAGAATTTCGAACCTACAGCTAAGTGTATTTTTATTATAGCAGTAACTGTAAAGTGACTATTGTAGTAGCCTAGGGTAATCATAATAGAATAATAATTAGTCTGCTTTTTTATTTTCAGTTTTAGTTTAGTGAATGTAACTTCTGCTTTAAAAAGCATTATTTTGTTTTTAGATTGTAGTGTCACAATGTTAGAATGTAGGCCTCATGTAATTTGACCCCTTTTTTCGTTCAGAATATAACAGATGCAAGGTTACATTCATGTTTGTTTTCATAGCCTTCAATATGAACATTGTTTGTAGGAAAATATTGGGCAGGATGTGAAATAAAATTTTTATTAAATACATTTTTTTTTTTTAGATCAAATAGAAAAATGTACAAAATACAGAGGCTATACATCGCCATTCAGCCCAAAAATAGAGATATCGCCCAGACGGCATGCTTTACTGAATTGTCCATGTTTTAGATAAGCAGTAGTGATACATTACATCACATCATTTAGCAATTAGCCTATTCTGCATCTCTAATTCTTTTTTTTGTTTTTTTTGTGCCCCCCATAAATTTTTAGCACCAGCCGCCACTGCCTTAAATATATTATTTTTTACTACGATAAATCCAAAATCGTTATCTCTTGAATATGTTGTTAATTTCTTTATTTTATATGCAAAAATTTTCATCCACAAGCAAAAGTGGCTTAAGTAGAATTTAAATTACTTATGGCAGTGGTTCCCAAACTCTTTAGCTTGACCGGATTACCATCCTTCTGCGTACCCCCTCTCTTCCACTTAGACTGCAGTCACACCTTTACCATTAAGGGACAATATTTGCCCCTTAAATTGATTTTTCAGTGCATACTTTTTACCTTTATGAATATAACTTTATAAAATAAATCATGTTTAAATAAAAATGTTCAATAGAGAAATATGCAATGATAAAGTAAAACTTTTAAATATTAAACTAAAACCGCCAGTAGGTGGCAGCAAGTCACTGTTTTTATGAGTGAGTCATCGAGTCATTCATTCAGTAACGAAGCAAGTGGCTGTGAATGAATCATTGAATCATTGACTCTCACGATTCGTTCAAAGCCCCAGAATTGTTCGCAAAACACCGACATGTTGTATTTCTGCTGTGGTTTTCGTTAGAACTATTATTTCATTGCAAAATAGAGTAAATACTGACAGTACTGTGTTTAAAATGTAGGTTTTGTTTTTTGACTTGTTGTAGTCACGTTTGCAGTCATGTGGATATTTGGGAACAATTGCGTTCTTGCTCGTTATTATCATTAAATACAAGAACTCACACAAGGTATGTTTTTGTATCGGAGAAAGTTTGAGTCTTAAATCAAAATTAATCCACTATCTGTGTCTGTATTTGTTCTTCATGCGAGTAAGTGCTAAGTCCCCACTTTTACAAAGGTGCATTGTCGAGAACGACAGTAATTTAGCGCGATTTAAGGCAGCAGACTCTGCACGCAATCTATCATATGCATGCTGCTTGTGTGGATATACAGTCCTTTTTGACTGCAAATGATGAGGTAATTTGATTAAGTGTACTGGATTTACGACATTTTGGCAGTTATAAATACATGCTCGATTTTAATATTATTTAAAAGTAGAATTAAATGAACTATTCAGCATTTTGTTCGCGTACCCCCTTTTGTCACCTCACGTACGCCAGTTTGGGAACCACTGACTTATGGCATACTTTTTTTTTTTTTCCTTCTTTCTTCTTCGTTGATGTTTCACACTCCAGTCCAGTTGGTGGCGGTAATACACCATAAGTTGGCTTGTCAACAGCCATTAAACGGTACAAGAAGAAGAAGCCTTCGAGACGCAGAACAAGCTGACAACACTGCGCATGCACGGTTCAACACCACAACTACAGCATGGCTGATCCTGGGCAGAAACACACGTTGGAGATGGCAAGTAAAACTCCGTTCATGCATTTTATGTACCATTTCTGGTGGCGATTTTGAACGTTGAATGTCTTGATGTATTCGTGGACTGTATCACTAGGCTGTGTCACTGGTAATTTGTCTGTGAAGCTTAAAATGTTTCTCCACTTTGACAAGTCAGTACAAAGTAAATATTTTCAAGATACCATGTGTACTTTTTACATTTTTGAAAAGTGGACCAGTGATCATAATATCTATTTATTAATAATATCTATATAATATTGGCATCTAAACCTCTGCCTTTCCAAAATGTAAACGGCAAGAACCTTTATATCATATAGATATTCGCCTATATTATATTGATATTATTAATATATAGATATTGAGCACTTCTCCGGGTCCGCTTTTCAGAAATATAAAAGCAGATAACGTTATACATTAACTATCTTAAAAATATTTAATTGGCTTGTCAAAGTGGTGAAACATTATAAGTAGCTTTGTAGAGACTATATATAAACGATATATAGCCCCCGAAGAGCACACTAGACAAGTTTTATCCAGTTGATCGATTAATAAAGAAATGAATTATCAATTATTTGGAGATTTTTTTTTTTTTGATGTAAAATATCAGGTGAGTATCTCAACCATTTCATCTGTAGAGAATGACCAATGTCATTTGAATCCAAAAGTCTCTTTCACCATTTACAGCATTGCCATAAACTTCAGTACAAAGAGTGTGTTAAACTTCATGTTGCTGCTGAAACTCCAGCTGTGATGTGAAACCGAAAAACAAAGCTTCATTTACCCATGGTGGGCCTTATGAAAACAAAGCTGAACTTTTAGCCCACTTAGATAAGATAGAAATGTATATCGCCATTCAAGCTTAAAAATATTAAAAAAGTCCAAATGTATTTGTGATATTAGGCATCACACTTCTGCCTGAAAGTCTCCACAACTGTGTCTCTCGATATATCAGCAGTCTTCTACTTTCGAACAGGTACGGACAGATGGAGCAGATGAGGGTTGTGTGACGTTTGTGCTCCATGAAGAGGACCACACACTCGGCAACTCGCTCAGATACATGATCATGAAGAGGTAAGATAAGCTATGAGATTTAACATTATGTCTGTTTTTTGAACGTGATGCGGTTTTTACATTTTAAAACATCAGTGTGAACTTTGTCAAAACAAGTGATGTGGACATGCTATAAACAGCCGTTGAGATGAACATCGTTGGCAGGAAATTAAAAATTTTATTTCTGCATCTGTCTGTCTTGGCAGTGTTTAGTTTAATTGGTAACACTTTAGAATACTGATCCTTCATTAATGAGTAACTACACAGGAACAAATGAATAATGCATTATTAACACTATAGTAACTACTATTAACTAACAATAAACTCTGATTAATGAATTAGTAAGTAATAGTTCTCAGTTGAATGTGGTAGTTCACTATTAACTGATCAGTAACTACTGTTTTTTCATACCTCCCAGAGAACTACTAAGAACTACTATATACAGGTTCATAATTAACATGAATGATGCATAATGTATAATTAATTCTAAAGTAAAGGTCTTGGTAACACACTAGTAATGACTGAAGTATTACCAAATACTTAAGAAGGAATTACTAATTATTTGGATCAGTATTCTAAAGTGAAAAACATGATAACTCTCTAGTAACTACTGAAGTTTTTGTAAACTTTTGATGTTTTTGTATGTTTTTCTACAGTAATTCCTTATGATATATTTGGTAACACTTAAGTAATTACTAGTGGGTTACCATGATCTTCACTTTAGAATACTGATCCAAATAAGAAGAAGTTACTTTAGAGTTATATAGTAACTCTTTAGTTATTACAATCCAATACTTTACAAAAACATCAAAACATTACAAAGACTTCAGTAGTTTCTAGAGAGTTATCATGTTTCTCACTTTAGAATACTGATCCAAATAAGAAGTAATTCCTTCTTAAGTATTTGGTAATACTTCAGTCATTACTAATGGGTTACTATCACCTTCACTTTAGAATTAATTATACATTATGCATTATTCTCATTAATTACGGACATGTATATAGTAGTTCTTAGTAGTTCTCTGGGAGGTATGAAAAAAAACTGTAGTTACTGATTAGTTAATAGTGAACTACCACCTTCAACTGAGCACTATTACTTACTAATTCATTAATCAGAGTTTATTGTTAGTTTATAGTAGTTACTATAATGTTAATAATGCATTACTCATTTGTTCCTGTGTAGTTACTCATTAATGAAGGATCAGTATTCTGAAGTGTTACCGTTTAATTCATGTGTGACTTTATTTTCTCAGTCAGGATGTGGAATTCTGTGGATACAGCATCACACACCCATCAGAAAGCAAAATCAACTTTCGGATACAGACGCGAGGTGAGGGAACCCCTTTATTCACCTCAGCATGTCATATCTGACAGTTTGCGTTAGCTGTTCACCAAGTAGGCTACCAAGGTTGATACTGAAATTCTAAAAATTTAAAGGGGACCTATTATGCAAAATTCGCTTTTGCATGGTGTTTGGATATAAATGTGGGTTGGCAGTGTGTGTAAACAACTACCCTATAATGATAAAAATCCAACCACTCCTTTTTTTTTTTTGTATCCCCATAAATCATAAGCATTGTCTCAGAACAAGCCGTTTGCAGGTTCCTGGCAATGTGACGTCACTTTAGCCACAGGCCGCGCCCACGAATGTTGAAAGACAGTGCCGTTTTAACATGGAACCGCCCTGAGCGAGTTCACAGTGAGTTGTACACAGTCCATCATTGCTGCACTGAATGTCTCCCAAGCGTTTTAGGTGTTCTGTAGCTGGATGTATTAATCCACATAGCTCTCTCCATTTACTCCCTAAATCTGAGCCGTTGAAGAGGAGGTGGATTAATTTTGTTTTCGAAGAAAATGCTCCCTCAACTCTACCGAAATTCATTTATGTCTGCGCAAATCATTTCACACCGGACTTCTTTGTGAACGAATGTCAGTACAAAGGGACAATACAAAACAGGTTGTGCTAATAATTTGTTACTCAAGGATAGATCAGTACTGTTTGTGATCCAGCTTACAGTCTCCAGAGTGATAGTGGATACAGCAGTAATGAAGGTTACTTTATTACATCAGAATGTATGTTGATGATAATGCAAAGGAGAGAGAGAGAGTTTATGGATAATATTTTAATGCACACTTGCACTGTTTTATTATGCTCTTACAGAGATTTTCTAGAGTGAAAACGGACGCTTCATCTTTTGTGTCAAGTACAATAAACATCATAAAACTCATCTGTAAAGTTTTGACCATCATTCGGACGGGGTCCGGTACAACAGGCTTGTACTGATATAACTTAGTGGATTCCATTAAAATTGTCATAGTGGACAGAAGTTTTCCTAATTGAAGAATCACCATTGTATATCTGAAACTTGCTGAACCCAAGACTTGGGTATGACTGTAGGTAGCATGTCAACATGTTTATTTTCAGTGAACATAAAAAGAGTGTTTATTACCCCTCTGATCAATGTTGCAGAAGGAATTCCAGCATCTGAACCCCTGCGCAATGGGCTGAACAACCTGACTGAAGTGTGCAAACATGTTTTGCAAACATTTGAGGTAAGACTGAACATGGAAACATCCTATATAAGATAAATCAGATATTTATACAAAATAAACATAATATTACAACTTATATTTGCACAAAATCACGCACAGTGATGGCAAACACGGCAACTAAACCCTAAGAATTAACGTTTTATTACAGTAGTGTATACAATTATAATGTTCTGTATATGACAGCCCGATCAGTTATTAATGTTCTGCTTTGCTGTTTGAGCGCGCACGCTGAAGCTTAAGATGATAACCTGTACAATGAAGCTCTTCTAGCGAGTTATTTACCTCAAATAAACACATTCTATATGAGATTAATCAGATATTTGTATTACATAAACTTAACATCATGACTTGCATGTATAGCTGCACAAAATGACGCAGATACACAAGTGAACTTGATCTACGTTACGTGCTAGTCTGTCAGAATGTGTAACTCCTTTTGTGCGTGGGCTCTTCCCACAATATATAATATGTTATAATATATAATGTGTGTATGTATGCGCCCTGCCACAAAGCAAAAATGGTTCAGGAATGGTTTGAGGAGCACAACAATGAGTTTGAGGTGGTGACTTTCCCCAGATTTCAATCCAATCGGAAGGTGGTCATAATGTTATGCCTGATCGGTGTATATATATGTGTGTGTGTGTATACAGTCAAACCAAAATTATTCAGACTTTTTTGTAGGGCTGCAACTAACAATTATTTTGATGATAATTATTTGGCAGATTATTTTTTCGATTAATCGGATAAAAATCCTAATTTTATTTATTTTTATTTTATTGACAAAAATACACATTTTTGCACATCCTGCCCAGTGTACTTCAAACAAATGTGCCAATTGAATGCCCTGAAAACATACAGTGCTTAATTTATTAGACTACCTGTCATAATAAAGAGAGAACACAAATATTTTAGGAATCTATCAAAAAATTGTTTAAAGCTAAAAATGGTATTGCCATTTATTAGGAAAATAACTGGAAAAACGAAATAGTTTCTAAATAATATTCACACATAATATCCCAAAATACTCAGTAACATTCTCTGTTTTTATTGCAGTCCTTCCAGGATTTCGCGGGACTTTTTTCTGATTTTTTTGCGGCTTAAAATGACTGAATTTGCGGCGGCTTTTCTCAAAATTTGCGGCAATATTTACAGCATGTTTTCATGGTTTCACAGAGATCATCACCCCCAGTGGTGAAACATTGACATTTTGAAACGATTTGAAACACATATGATGTAATGAAGCCTCATTTACTGAAATCACGTGACTTTGGCAGTTTGATACACGCTCCGAACCACCGATTCTAAACAAAAGATTTGGAAAGCTGCGAAGCTTCATGAAGCAGTGTTTTGAAATCGCCCATCACTAGATATTGTTGAATAAAGTCGTTATTTAGTTTTTTTTGGTGCACGAAATGTATTCTCATCGCTTCATAACATTAAGGTTGAACCACTGTAGTCACATTAACTATTTTAAATATGTCTTTAGTGGCTTTCTGGGCACTGAAAGTGTAAATTAACTTGCTGTCAATGTACGCCTCACTGAGCCATCGAATGAAGGTCTTATGGGTGTGGAACGATTGAGTAATTAATGACAGAATTTTCATTTTTGGGTGAAGTAACCCTTAAAGTTCTAAGGTGGCACCAGCCCCTGATTTGGCAGTGCTGTGAGGACTGACAGAAAAGCACTGAGCTTGAGTTTAGATGTTTAGTTGTTTTTTTTATTATTATTAATAAATATTAAAAATATATACTAGGGTGTGGAAATGGCTAATAAGCCAATAAGTGCTCCTCTGCAGCATCTACTACAGTGGTAATTTATTCTTTTTTATTTCTAAATAAGTGTTTGCTTTCCTACATCGTGAAACTAGTTTTACAAATGGGGACAAACTATTATGTATGAACAAATAAAGTTTTGGACATCACATTAAAATTAACATTCAAACTGGGCAATATTTAAAGCTTTGAAGTGCTGGGAAAAGTTGTGTAAAGCACTCGAAAACATTAGACAATTTCTGCCACAAGTTATTTCTGTTAGTGTCACAATGTTTCTCATGGTTTCCAGATTACATGTGTTCTGGGAAGAAACCGCTTGAATTCACCACAGAATTAATAACATCGCTGTGAAATCTTGTGAGAAGCGTTCACATTCGTCGCTGAATTCTCTGTTGTGAATTCTGCAGTGAATTCAAGCGGTTTCTTCTCAGCACACGTGTAGAAATGTTGTTGTGTGGTCGAGATCGGCCTGCTGCTCTGAACTCCAGTCACGACGCGTTTGTCTATTATTGGTCCGAGGAGCTGCTCAGCTCAAACATGCATGTTGCGATGATGTCACGGGACGTGTCTAAGCCCAAAATCTTCGGCAATTAAGAAAAAATGCAAGATCCTCTGATTACTGCGGAGTTTACTTAATTTTGCGATAAATTCAGCGATCGCAGAATCGCGGATTGACTGTAATTGGGCATCTGGAAAAAAAAAAAAAAAAACTGTAAAGTTTTACACTTTTTTTCTGCTTTGCTTGTAAAACAGTCAAATCAAAAATTAATGGATAACAACAGTAATTATTTTGTAGCTTTAGAAATACTGCTGTAACTAAAGAGTTTACACATACTTGTGGATTAACCATTACAGAAACATGAAAAATGTCTTACATTTATATTCAATTACATGTTGTTATCCCTTAATTGTTATTACTCTCATAAAATACTTGAATGAAATGTTGACTTTTTTTTTTTTATCTAAATTTAACTTTAAACAACTGGGGCCGTATTCACAAAACATTTTATCTTACCACTAAGAGGTCTCCTAAATAGTAGTAAAGGTTTTTAGCTAAGAGTTTTCTCTTAAAACCTATTCACAAAGCTGCACAGACAAACTTTTACTAAGGAATAGAGAGAAGTCTTAAACTAAGAGTAAGGGCGGGGTTGACCTCGTTGCTATGGAGTATACACACAGTGATTGGTTGATGGGGAGGAGTCAGCGATTTAATCATAGAAATATTGTAGAATGCAGTGTCATGTTTCCATATTAAAATAAAGGTTTTAAAATACAAATGTTGCCCTATTCAAATATCTTTTTAATAAAAATGTTGCCATATTTATTTAAAGGTTTTAAAATGTAGGCTAAGTGTCACTAATTAAACTAGTGTATATACAGTTAATTGTCCACCTCTTGGATGTCTGCATCTCAAGAGAATGCAAAATGAAAGCGACAAATTATGTTTTATAAACAAAGTTTGGGAGGAACACATTGAAACGGTCTATCTAATCAGCTCGAGAGGAGGAATACATATACACAGACCAGACGAGAGCCGACTTGCCTATAGTTACTTCGTCAGTTTTCTGCATCCCTCCGCCACCCCATCCCTCACTCTCGGCTGAGGATCCGGGGAGAACTCTGGGTTTGGCCTAATTTTCAAGCTCCATATGCATGTGTATATGTGTGTATGGAATAAAGTCTCCTGAATGAAAACTGCAACCCAATGTCACAAAAAGACTTGTATATATGTATAATAGTTGAATTTTCAAGTTTGAAGTGTTTGATTATTACGCTCATTATTTTTCTTTTCTTTTTTTCTAAATAAAACGGAAATGTGTTTGAATTTAGGAGTATGTATGTATGTGAGTATAAATATGTATGTGAATGAATATACCTAAATTTGTTTGTCTCCGAGAATCATTTTACACCAGACTGCTTTGTGAACGAGGATCAATACAAAGGGATAATACAAAACAGGTTTTGCTAAAAAGTTTTTACTCAAGGATGGATCAGTACCAACTGTTTGTGATCCAACTTAGTCTCCAGAGCGATACTGGGCACGGAAATAATGAAAGGGAAAGCACACATATTACAGGTCATCTGAGTTTTACGGATATAAAGTTTACCAGTTTATTAAGCACCCCCCGAATATGCGCACGTTCTCTATAGATTTGTTTACTGTTAGTTGTAACGAGTGTTTTGTGTAATTCGCTGTGTATGTTGATGATAATGCAATAGAGAGAGTTTATGGATACGACTTTAATACGCACTTCTTGTACTGTTTTATTCAGCTCTAATGATGATTTTTCTGGAGTGAAAACAGATGCTTCATCTTTTGTGTGATGTACAATAACCTTAATAAAACTCAGTGAAGTTTTGGCCATCACTCAGATGGGGTTCGCTACAACTAGCTTGTACAAATAGTGGATAAAAGCAAGATGACGAAAGTTATAACCGTAATTAAACTAAACTATACCTGTTCTCCATGAAGCATATTCCCTGGCATATTCCATCATTGTCCAACACTGGTTCTAACATATAAGGCTGACATTTTCAGTGCCTGAGATTGGTCCTGTTTTGTTGTTGCATGAGCTCTTGAAGCTCCACCCTCTTCTTTAAAGGGGTCTGGGAGCAGCATTTAAAGGGACATGGCATTTTTTTTGCTCGCCCCCAAAAAGTGGTAATTTTAGCATTCTATAAAAAGTTATCTGGGGTATTTTGAGCTAAAACTTCACATACACACTGATGACATCAGAGACTTATTTTGCTTCTTGTAAAAGGGGTATAATAGGCCCCTTTTAAGACCAAACCTAAAGATACAAAAAATGCTTTTCACATATTTTGCGGCGGACCTTCCCGAACATCCAACACAATGCTGCTTGCTGGGCCTAATGCACTTGTTGTATGTGCGTACATGTTAGCATTTTTACCAGCTAAGAACACAATCACAAAGAGCTTAAAATTTGTAAAGGAGTTAAAACATCGGCAGGAATTCCTCTGTTGCACACAAATGAAGATCTGCTGCAAGGAGACAGCGGTTCTGACGCCTGTACCGAACTGTAATGGGCAACATTGTGACTATGACAAGCAGAACCATGTGTGCTTGAGCATTCTGTCCTTTTTAGGGTCTCATCTGGTGACATTACGTCCTGTTTTTGGTTCGTTTAGATGTCTTTTCTCCATGTTGCATTCATATTTCAGTCGAACCGCTCCAAAGGTTGTTTGGTGCGAACCAGGGTTCAGATTGCAGCGCTCGCACTTATTCAAATGAACCAAACTAACAGAGCAATTGCAATTTATTCAAACCGAACCTGCCAAGTGTGAACACACCCTTAAAGAAAATACTTCTTAAAAAAATAAAACACACACAAATAATTGTGAAGTCATTTGCAAATACAATGTGTTATAACAAAACTCAAACAATGTTGTTTTTCTCTTGGATCTTGTTTTAAACAGGCACGAATGAAAGCATTCAAGGAAAAAGAAGAATTGATGGCATGAAGATTAACACTTGTACAGTGCCGGACATTGATTTGCTGATCCAGCTCCCTCAGGATTAAAGAATGTAGAAGCTTTAGGAAGGAATGGAATGTGTAGCTCTCGAGTAAATGA
>RJVU01064361.1:40420-54635 GCA_003731715.1 Anabarilius grahami
TTTTTTTTTTTTTTTTTCACGAAAAAAAAAAATTATTTGTATTTTTTAAAATTTTTATATTAATGTGATTATCCTTTTTCTTTCTTTTTTTTTCTTCTTTTTTTGTGAGTACATGAACATTGGTAAATAATGCCAGCGCACTAAAAAAAAAGGTTTCAGAACCTATAGCAATAGGTAAAAAAAAGATTCCAGTAAAAAATAAAATAAAAATACATATAAAAAAAATTATAAAATGATTCAGAATGTGTTGTAAAATGATGCAAGTAATGCATTTACAAATAAAAATCACAGACAAAATGTATTGGATTAATATTTATCAGCAGTGTTTAAAAGTGATGCATCAAATAAGTGATACATGTGCTTTGATCTCACATTTTTCATTTTGATATAGCATTCCTGAACAATAAAAACAGTATATATGTAATGTCTTTTGCAAGTCTTCATTCCTACTCTCTGAGAGAGAGCTTTTGCATTTAACATTCTCGTGCCACATGTGGAATTAAAGCATAGTTTACCCAAAAAAGAAAACAATCCCTTTATTGTCATCAATTCAAGATTCCAGTGCTCCTGTTTGATTGAAGATGATTTTTATTTTTACTTGAATTTTTTTGTTGAATTTACTTTAGCAGGCACCATGAAATCACAAAACTCTGCCAATTGATAAGTCAGACAGTACATTTGCAGGGTTCCCACTCGTCCTGGAAAACCTGGAAAATTGATGACAAACTTTCCAGTCCTGGAAAACACATGGGAAATAAGAGAAAATGTAAAATGTCCTGTAAAATCTTGTTGTTGTCCTTAAATTATTTTTTAGAAAGTTCTTCAGCTGAGAACATAGTTTATCACTGGCCAAAACCAATTACTGTTAGTTGCAGAAAGTGCGATGTTCAGGAATGCTGAGTTTTGATGTGAGTAGTATTTTCAATGATGATGTTTAGTTTTGTGTTGCCACTTGCAGCAGTTAACTATAACTGCTCAAATGTATGCAGTAAATAGTAATTGGTAAGCAGCTACCTAATTTAGTAACTTGCTAACTAATAATTTTTATGCAATATAAGGTCAATAAGGGTAGCAGCGTAGCTAGCTTCATTGATTATAACAGGAGTTTTCACAACAGTGCAGAACTTTGTGAGTTTCCGCTGAAGTGATTGACAGCTGCAGTGATTAAAAAGGGAAAATCTGTATATACCCCATTTGCAATTTGAAAAAAAAAAGTTTTTCATGCTGCTAAGTATACACACTGCAAAGTTTTGGGAATGACTAACTTATTTAAATGTGGGATTGAATCCAAAAATATATTGATTGCCTGGTGATAACCAGCATTGGACCGGACAGAAAAAATTCTAACATCAAAATAGATGTGTGCATTGCGTAAATGCAGACTAATAGACCTGCCACATATTCTATTACGTGTTGTGGATGTCTTTGTTGTTCATCGACTTTGTCTTTGACTAATGTTTTTATTTTCAAATAGTTAAACAAAACATTTAAATAGTTCCAACTTAAGATCACAAAATTAAAATAAATAATAAAAGCACAGACTAAATTTTAATTGGTAAGTTTAATCTAAACTCAGTAACAGGCCTACAGTATATTAGCCTTGATTTACCCCATTACAATAGTCCCTTTACAGTTACTGCTATCATAAAAACACACTTGCTTGTAGGTTTAAAATTGTACGTAAGGCACATTTAATGTCCAACACCAAATATTTTAGCAAAATGTATATTTTAGTCAGAATTATTTGTTAACTTATTTGTTAGGTTCATTCAAGTCATGTGTTGGAGTTTAATCTTCGCTTTTCTTGGTGTTTTTTATGAAACAGCCCTCCTGTATGTTCAATGATGGTAACTATAACAACTAATGACAACAAGGGGAGACAGAAACCAAACAGGAAGAGAACATGGAAACCATGAGAACAGAGAAGGCACTTCAACATAAAAGTCCATACAAAACAAAAGACACTGAACTGGGATTTTGACAGAATGACAGAAAAAGAAAGAAGGTAAGCAAGTGAAAGAAATGAGCAAATGAGAGAAAAAAAAGAGGTTAAAAAAAATAAATCAAAAAAGCAATTCTTTTGAAATCACACAAAATAAAATATTTAAGTCAGTGTTTAATCAAAATGCTGAACTTTGACCACCTTTCAAATGTCAAATCAGCAATTTCAGAATAGGTTGTAATTTTATTGCTAGCATACTCTTCAGCTTGTTTTATTGTCTTTTTGAGTAGCAGTTTGAATGCCGTTTTTTCCGCTGCTGTGCCCAGTTTGAAAAGACCTTTACATTTATAATACAAAGTTATTAATTTATTTGCAAATGTTTAACCTTAATATGCAATCTTAAAATACGTAATGACCTTATTTTTGTCATATGCTACTGTTTTTAGGACTGTGATGAAGAAGAGATGTCAATCTCCATACTGTCCATCCCTGAGGACTCTAGAACCATATCTAACTTAGTGCTTCTTGACGCCACATCAACTGCAATACTTTTGGAAGGTACAATTGTAGTGGACTACCTGGAAAATCTTCCCCAACCCATGTGCCGGCTGTTTGGACTCATTTATGTTATGAAATTAGAGTATCCTCCAGTACTGAAGGACACCTTTGTTTTCATTCAATGGCTGATTTTGTCACTCACACCTAAAATACAATCCCTGAGAAATTGTCTGATGTATAACATGCCATAGTGGTGTAATGGAGCGTTTTTCAGTGTAATTGTTCTTGATTGACCATTAATAATTTAGAAAATGGTAAATCACTACTGAAGGATGTATTTCCTCTTCTTATTTCCAAACTTGCAGTTTGCTTAACAAAGTTAAAGGATCACCCAAAAATGAAAATTGTCATCATTTACTCACCCTCATGTCATCCCAAACCCATGAGACTTTTGAACTTTGGCAAACATCCAAAATATTTTAAATGATGTCTGAGATTTCTGTTCCTCCATTGAAAGTTTATTCACCCAAGACTCTGATGCTTCAAAACATTCATAAAGAGGTAGTAAAATAAATCAATTTGAAAGGAGCTTTAATCCAAGTCTTTTAAAGAGACACAATCTTTATATAATGAACTTTATATGAGGGACAGATTGAATTTAGGCTTTTATTCACATAGAAACATTGATTAGCGTATAAAGTTTACAGCATTCACTTTTGGTTAACAGAAGTTGAAGCATGCTTGCTTGATGCCTGCAGAACTAAAGGGGTTCTTGTGTGTTACTCAGCACTTTTGAGCTTCCTTAAGAACCAATTAGGTTTGCTTATGCACATCAAGCATGTTTAAGCTTCTGTTTATGTTCACTGATGTTGTGGTTATCATAAAAGTAATCATGTCTCTTCATAAGACAGATTAAACTGCTCATTTCATATGGATTTATTTTATGATCTCTTTAAGAAAATTTGAAGCATCAAGAGTTTTTTGTGAATAGACTTTCAATAGAAAGGAATCTCTTTATTAAAAATATCTTAATTTGTGTTCCTTAGATGAACAAAAAGTCTGAGAACAACGTGTAGGTGAGTAAATGATGACAGAATTTACAGTTAATAGATTTAGTCTCTAAGACAACTTTCATTTTTAAGAGAACTAGGAAACTTGTTCTTTACTAAGAAACTTGTTTATAGAGTTTAGTGTGTTCTCTATTTCTGCATTTCAGCACTGAAAATTGCAAGTCCACACTGCTTTTTGTGTGGCCAAGTAAATCTAGATTTACAAGATGTCAGAAAAGGGACACTTAATATTTTTTTTTATTATTATTTTCAAATTGCAGCATGTGCAGTTTTTCTTACTGTGTTAAATTGTTGATTTGATAGCATGCCTTAAAAGTAATGACTTGAAGTAACATTGTTTTATGAAACAAATAAATGTCTTGTTGTGCCAACAATCCGTTGTCTGTCTTTGTATTAAGAACTTAAAGTTGAGTACAACTTACTTGTGAAATTTAAGGCAATCAGTTTCCACACATTTTTCTACAACCTCAATTGCAGAAGAGTTGGGACATTTTGTAAAATGTGATGATAACCTTTTTAACTGACAAAAGTACAAAGAAAAGAATTCCAATGTTTTCTCTGACCAGCATAATTGTATTTTGTGAATATAAACAAATTTAAATTTTGATCGCTGCAACACACTCCAAAAAAGTAGGGAGGGACAGAGGCAAAATAAAAGTGAAAAATTATATAATATCCAAGTTAAACAGTTTTTAAACAGTCTACAATTAGCAGGTGAATTGGTAATAGGTGAGGGTATCGTGTTGGGGTGTAAAAGAGCTTCTCTGTCTTTGCAAGAATAGATGGGTCATGGCTCACCACTTTGTGCCAAATGTCATGAGAGAATTGTCGAACATGCTACTGTGTTAAATAAAGCAACATGGACTCAGGAATACTTTGGAAAACAGTTGTCACTTAACAGTCTGACGCTGCATCAAGAAATGCAACTCGTATCTCTATTAAACAAGGAGAAAGCTATACATCGATTCTATGCAGAGATGCTGCCAAGTTCTCTGGCCCCGGGCTCATCTCAGATGGTCTAAAAGACAGTGGAAATGTGTGCTGTGGTCAGATGAGTCCATGTTTCAGCTTGTTTTTGGAAAAAACTGACATCGAGTTCTCAGTCCCAAAGACGAAAGGGACCATCCAGACTTTCATTACCGACAGGTGCAAAAGAAAACATCTGTCATGGTATGGGGGTGCATCAGTGTAAACGGCATGGGTTACTTGCATTTGTGTGAAGGTTGACATGGAGGCATGTATTTGGATTGTACAGAGACATAAACTGCCATCTTTCCTGGCAAGCAATACAATGCCAGGGCTCCTTCTGCACGTGATACATCAGAGTGGTTTCTAGACTATGGAGTGAATATTTTGCCATAATTAAACAAATCCAGCATTTTGCAAACAAAAACAATCTGCTTTGCAAGGGAAAAATTCGACTCGCAAACAAACAGAAAGTGATGTGCAAATACAAAGGTCAGTTTGAGTGAAAACGCAGAGGAGTGACAAATATATGTATTGTGTTTTACAAATATAAAAAATTAGCCTACATCATATTTCACAATGCAAATGCAGTTGAGCAACTTCCTCTTCCAAAACAGCAGATGGCGCATTGCAATGGATCAATTTACTCTAGTCTCCAGAGAGAAGCCCCGAAACCTGCATTTATAATAATAATAATAATAATAATAAACTTTAAAAAATAAAAAGCGCCTTTAAAAGTTGCATCTCAAAGAGCTTTACAAGAAAATACAAATAAAATGGGATAGGGGAAATAAAAGATAGGAACATGCATCAAAACACATTGAAAGACATAGGCTATATATAGGCCTATATGTCTTTCAATGTGTTTTGATGTAGGTTGTGTTTCTATCTTTTATTTCCCCTATTCCATTGTATTTTATTTGTATTTTCTTGTAAAGCGCTTTGAGATGAAACTTTTAAAGTCGCTATAAAAAAGTTTATTATTATTATTATTATAAATGCATGTTTCGGGGCTTCTCTCAGGAGACTAGCGTAAATTGACCCATTGCAGGCTGGTGTTTTACCAAAAGCCATCAGAGGCAGACGATTGGCGATAAATCCACTCCATTAAGGGCTCGGAGGACTCCACTCTATTGAGGGGTCGAAGGGACACTGGAAGCCATCAGAGGCAGAAGGTGTCATTTCTACTAGTGTCTCTTGTGAACCGAAGCCCTCTGACTCTTCCATTCAGACAGGGGAGCCCCGAATTTAGTAATTCAAGTAGTCAGGCATAATATTTTAATTTCTTATGCATATGTTGTAATTATTTTATGATAATTTAAATTAATTTTCTATGTAAAGCACTTTGAATGAACATTGTGTATGAAATGTGCTATATAAATAAACTTGCTTTGGATAATCTGGTTTATTTCTGGTATTTTTGTGTTGGCTAGTAGAAGTTTCGAATGGTTGGTAACTTAAAAATTTAATAGCCAAATTGGCTGGTGAGTGAAACTTTTTTTTTTTTTTTAAGATTTCCCCAACAACCTAAACACGCCCATAGGCATATAGAACGATGCATAAAACAAATTCATACGGATAATTTACAAGTAATAAATGAGCCCCCTTAAAGGGGCTTATAGTTATAGTTCATCCCAAAAGGAAAATTCTGTCATCATTTATACTCACTCTCAAGTTGTTCCAAACCTGTATGATTTTTTTTTATTCTGCCAAACACAAAAGAAGATATTTTGAAGAATGTGGGTATCCAAACAGTTGATGGGCCCCAATGACGTCCATAGTAAGTAAAAGAAAAACACTATAGAAGTCAACTGTTTGGATAATAACATTCTTCAAAATATTCTTTTGTGTTCAGCAGAAGAAAGAAATTTGGAACAGGTTTAGGAAAAAAACTTGAGGGTAAGTAAATGATAACTATCCCTTTAAACCAAGAACCCCGCCCCGGGCGCGTGTGTGACGCAATGCGGAAATATTTTCGTGGTCGCACGGGTGTGACGTATCGCGGAAAACAGTGACGTTTGTTCATTTCTCTATTTACATAGACCGCTGTAATTTTTAATAGTAGCATTTATTTAGGATTTCAAGAATGTTTGTCAGGCAATGAAAGTACTGTTTATGCCACTACCGTTTAAAGACATCAAAGAGCGGAGCACGAGCGGCTGTTTGATCATCAGAATCTCAGGTACACAAATCATTATAATCGATTATGTCATCAGATAATCTTATCTAATCCAAAATCATTTCTTATCATACTAATCTCGTACAGGAAATGGTATTTTATGATTTCTCATCGTTTTGATTCCCTCTAGTCCATAATAACTAGCCCTATGATTCATGACAGCAGCTCTCAATGTTACTAACGGTTACTAACTTCAGCAGATGAAAATAAGACACACTTTCCCACATATGACATTTGAAATTTACACATGTCATGTCATTAACTATCTCAGATAGATGTTAAGTCAGATAAACTTAAAGCTCACAAAGGCAGACTTCGGTAAAGTTGGTTTTATATTCGCACATTCGGACTTCTGATAAATTCAGACTTTCCAATAAATGTGCAATAAATTAATGTTTGCGAATTTTAAGCAGCGACATGATATTGACAACCAACAATTGTCAACTTACAACATTTTTCACAGTCGATCAAAATAGGCAAGTATTGTTTTAATGGCATATTTACTTGTGAATGTCCACTGAATGTCCAATGTAGTGTGATTAACAAGGCTATTGAATACGGATGTCCGAATGTGCGAATATAAAACCAACTTTACCGAAGTCAAAGGCAGGTGGTACAAATCAAAACACTGTATATGTTTATTGTAACAGTAAATGAAATCGCGACGTAAAACTCTCCAATGTTAGTACAAATGTTATTCAATACAAAACACATCCAGAGTGAACCAACCTTTCCATTATGAAAACAGGCTTGAACAATAAAATCTGACTATATGTAAACAGCAAAAAAGACAAACAAAATTCTTTGAAAAACACATAGGCGTTTTATAATAAACTTCAAGCCCCAGAGAGACACTTTATTATGATTTAATAATGAAAACTGTGAAGTAGATAAATCAAAAAATTAAAAATTGATTGTTGAAAAGATACTATTAAGTACTTTGGCTTAATATTTTCGAATTATTTTAAAGACATTTTTAAAAAACAAAACTACTTATAATATCTGGGGGAAAAACATTTGTCTAGGGCTGTCATTATTTTTTTTGAATCGAGTAATTGGTTGATTATTTTGACGATTAAACGAGTAATCGGATAATTTTTTTTTGTGGTAATAAGAATGACTTAAAATAAGAATGAGGCAATAATTGTTTCAAATATAGTATCAAAAGCAAGTAATATTGTTTTATTAAACAACACTTAAATTAATGTAATATACATAATATAAACTATAAACTTATGTACATTACGTATTATAACAAATGTCTGCAGAGGGTCATTGTTGTTTTTAAAATTTTTCAGCATGATCAAATCCTTGTGTAATATTCGCCAAACAACATTTAATTCAAATGTCCACTTAATCTTTAATATTTGGGCACTTAGAAAATGCTGCAGCTTATTTAACAATCTGAACAGATGGACATCAAAACATGCAAACTCAGAGCGAGGGTTTAAACTTTTATTTTGAAATCGTGATAAACAACACTTTGCATATTTAGAAACATTTTGATGTCTTCTCTTGTGTTGGGGTAGGTTTATAAATTATTTGCATTTCAAATCTTGTGAAATAACGCACCTTGCGTTCCCAGATGAATGTTATAAGCAACCCAAACTCTTTCTTAGAAGAAATCTTGTTTTTGTAATGTTTAATCTCAAAGTCGACATTAACCAGAAGCTGTGACGATCTTTTCTTCCCTAATGCCACGTATATCCTTGTGAAACGGCTTCTGGAACAAGGACAAATGTAGAGAGGGTCTTGATTTTTTCCATGGGGAATTGAGTGGAAGGTTGTGGTTTGCTATTGGTGGATCTCATGTGAATGACAGGTTGTCCCGCCCTCGTAAACATGTCATCAGAGAAGAGAAGAGATATCACTGCAAGAGGAAGGGGAAGATATTTTGATCAAAGAGTGAGGCACATGTATTTCAAATATTATAAATGATGTGCACGGATAAATCATTTATAATAAATTCTTCAATATTCCTGGTGACTTTAAGAATAAAAGTCTCAGAAACTGGAAAATCTGAAGTATGTGCTTTTTTTATCTGCCACTGAAGTGCACTCATTTGACAGGCACATTTAGTGTACTGTATGTAGTATAGACTCCATATAGTCTGTTTGACCCAATACACTACATTCTTAAACAGAATTTATTGTCTGCAGGCAGTAAGATTATTCATAATTGTTTGTTGTCTACTGGAAGACTCCCACATTTCGCCATGGGCCATATGAATATGGTTTATGACTGACACATGATCATAGGCACGGTGTATTTTTGTTTAATATGTGAGTTTCACAATGTCTGTAGAATGTCAAAAAGTTTCAATTGTATTTTTTTAATTGATTATTCATATGAAAATGGAAAATTCATGAAAGTCAGTGGGTTGTACTGTTATTTAATGTGTTTCTGCTGATGAAACACTGCAAAAATATTTTTCCAAGAAATGTCAGTAGACAAAAAAAAAAAACTCCACACAACATGAGCTGTGGAAAATGAGTGATCTTGATAAGTGATCTTGAAGCTTTATACAGCATTTACAAGTCTGTCCCTCACAGCCTCGCTTTCATACCTGTCACGGCGCTGCTCTGAATAAGGTCCAGTCCTGCATGAATTCAGTGTTCCATGTATTATATGTCTTACATGAAGATTTAAACCATCAGCTTAAACCGACGACTGCTGTACTCAAGTATGCGATTGGCCCGAGCAAAAATTTCACATAAAGTTGACACTTAAGTGGATGTATAATAAGCATCTCCCAAAATGGTCAAATTGGGTCACACTTTACTTGAAGGTGTGTGCATAAGACTGACATGACACCTTCATAATCATGACATGACACGTGTCATGAATATGAAGAAGGTTTTATGCATGTTTATGACAACTGTCATTAAGTGTCATTCACTCAATTATGTCATTTTTAATGCAAAGATGACATTGTTTGAGATGTCCGAGTTATGGCAACTTGACATAAACAATACATTATAACCTGTCAGTGACTTTGTCATGAAAACTTGACATCATTTAGCTTTATGGGTTAACATTACATTAAACTGTCATGTGGTTGGTTTTGACATTGGCTGTCATGAGGCCATTATAATAGTGTCATGAATATGTATCTTGACCTCAACTACAGTGGTACAAATTGAACTTGTCATTAAAATGTCATTAAGTGACAATACTCTGACAAATAATTTTATAACAGCATCATAAATATTTTTCATTTCATGTTTTTTTGTTTGTTTGTTTTTTTGTTCCTCCAACAGAAGGTCAGATAATAGACAATTTCAAATTTCTTAAAAAAGATGACACTGTTATAAAATAATGGTAACACTTTATTTTAGGGTCTTTTAACTAGTTGCTTATTACTATTAGCATGCATATTACTACAATATTGACTATTTATTAGTAATTAATAAGCACATATGAATACCTTATTCTGCATGACCTTATTCTAGATTCTTAATCCTACCCAATACCTAAACTTAACAATTAACTATATTTAGAAGCAGTAAATTAGGAGTTTATTGAGGGAAAAGTCATAGTTAATAGTTTATATGTGTTCCCTATACTGAAGTGTTACCAAAATAATGTAATGTAATGTTAACCCATAAAGCAAGTTGTCGTAACAAAGACACTGACAGGTTATGATGTATTGGTTTATGTCAAGTTGTCGTAACAAAGACATCTCAAACAATGTCATCTTTGCATTAAAAATGACATAATTGAGCGAATGACACTTAATGACAGTTGTCATAAACATGCATAAAACCTCCTTCATATTCATGACACGTGTCATGTCATGATTATGAAGGTGTCATGTCAGTCTTATGCACACCCCTTCAAGTAAAGTGTTACCTTTTTCAACCCAAGGCCACAAGTTTGCAGCACTGATAATATAAACCCACAAAAATCTTGGAATCTTGGACATTTTTAAAGATAAAAATATTTTGGGCACAGTGCATCTGGCAGGAAGTGACCAGAAATTCCCACAGGGATAATGGGCTTGTTTGTTATTGGTCCTTTGATGTCGACTCTTCCTATCATTGCGAAGCATAATTCACCAATATATGGAGGTATACTGTATTATAAAATGTAAATTGTGATGAAATGTGTTGTATTGAAATAGAAGCACTCTCAGGAATGGCCTCTGTCTTTATCACTTTAACGGTATATTGTGTGCATTTGTGATATTGTCCATGTTGTCTCACATGTTTTTGTTTGTGAACCATTCAGTGTTCGATCCGGTTTATTTGCGGTGATGGCTATCCTGTTTGCCGTGGTGGCTCGAGGATCGACCGTTCTGGCTAAACATGCGTGTTTCTCTGGCAACTTTCTGGAGGTGACGGAACAGATTCTAGCTAAAATCCCATCGGAAAACAACAAACTCACATATTCCCATGGCAGGTACAACTGACATTGTGCTTTTCAGCTGTGAATGTTTAGTGACGTTTGTCTGTTCTGATGTTATGATGCGGTTCTTGTTTTTCAGCTATCTGTTCCACTACATCTGCCACGAGAGGATCGTCTATCTGTGTATCACTGATGATGTGAGTATCTGCCACGTGAGCATGTGAGTTTCTCTATGGCTCCACTCACATACTGAGCTGTCCATCTCTCTTGCAGGAGTTTGAGCGCTCCCGTGCATTTGGCTTCCTGAATGAGGTGAAAAAGAGATTTCAGACCACTTATGGCTCACGAGCACAGACCGCGCTGCCCTACGCCATGAACAGTGAGTTTTCCAGCACGTTGGCTGCACAAATGGTACGTGCATCTGCCGTATTTGAACACGTATTTGTAAACGCAATTGCCTGTTCATACTTCACTTTTATGTTTGTCTGTGTGGTAAGACACAAAATTAGGTTTGCGCAAAAGTTAGTTGATCACCAGGGTTGCCAAGCTCTTTTCTCTGAAAAGCTCCAGAACCGCCCTCAAGTATTTCACAAAATCATCCCACATATACAGTTGTAAACAGATAAACAGAACCATACAGGTGCATTAGTTGAGGCTTGCATACTTAAAGAACGAATTTGCAGTATTTGCAAAAAGCTTTCTCATGGTGTTCTGAAGTACAACTTCTGTTAACCAGTTTACTCTGAAAGGCTGCTTTTGATTTTCTCTGCCATCTGGATGCTATTGAAATGATCAAATGTGTTTAAATTGTATTTAAATAAGTAACACTTTAGTATGGGGAACAATTCTCACTTTTAACTAGTTAGGGCCTGAGCACAGATGGTGTGAGGACCCTATTGTAATTACTCTATCTATTCTTCTTCTTCTCCGAAATGAATCTCTTTTTTGAGGGCCTAAACATGCTCGAAAACTCATGAAGCTTAGCACATGCATCAGAAGTGGTGAAAATTTACGTCTGAAATGGGTTTCAGAATTAGGTGTGGCAAAATGGCTCGATAGTGCCACCTACAAAATTTCAATTAAGCGTCCCTTCACGCTACGTTTCACGTACAAGTATGAAATTCGGTAGATACATGTAACAGCCCAATACCTACAAATATGTTTTAATTTTCTCTGCAAAATTTTTGCAGTTTTTGCCATTTCCAGATGTTGTATTTTAACGAACTCCTCCTAGAGATTTTATCAGATAAACATAATATTTGGTCAGTCTAATCTAAAGGCCTTTGCGATGTTAAATCTTGAATTTTCGCTGAAGGGTGTGTCCGTGGTGCCCTGACAAAATTCTATGTTTTGCCATGAAACAGGAAGTTGTTTTAACTCAGGCATACAATGTCTGATCTGCCCCAAACTTCTCATGTTTTAGTATAATCCTGGCCTGAAGACATCTACAATATTCAGTTACAGTCATAGCACCACCTGCGGGCAACAGGAAATGTCATGTTTTACACTGTGTTTAACTCCTCACTGAGATTTAACCAGAACAACATCATGTTAAATTGCAAAGATCTTGAGTTTTCGTTGAAAGAAAACAAAGTCTGATGTTTCACCATGAAACAGGAAGCTGTTGTAAGTCAGGCATACAATGTCCAACCTGCCCCAAACTTTCCATGTTTGATAAGAGTCCTGGCCTGAAGACATCTACATGCAAATATTCAGTTAGTCATAGCGCCACCTGTTGGCAACAGAAAGTGACGTGTTTAACACTGTGATGCACTACTAGCAACATACTAAAATATGCAATTGAGTGCTAAACATGCTAGTAGAAACATTCTAAAACATGCAAGCAACACTTAGCTGAATGTGATTAAGCATGCTATTATCATCATGAAACAGGAAGTTGTTGTAACTCAAGCATACAATGTCCAATCTGCCTCAAACTTCACACGTTTGATAAGTGCCCTTTCCTAACATCTACATCTAGACATCTACACGCCAAAATTTTGTTATATTCATAGTGCCACCAGCTGGTAGCAGGAAATATAGCAAATACAAATGACTGACATAGTCCTCCTATATTTATATACTATATTAATAAAACCCTAACCCTAATGCATACTGCCCACCATGCTCTGTTTTCCTAAAGCCACCGGGTGGCGTTGGCACGGGTGCGAGGGCCCTTTCATCGCTGCTTGCTGCTTTAATTGTTTATTAGCTTGCATATTTGCTGTTTATTAGTACTTATAAAGCACATATTAATGCCTTATTCTGCCTTACCATATTCTACATCCCTAAATCTTACCCCTTACCTAAACTTAACTCTACAACAACTACCTTACTAACTATTGAAAGCGCAATATGTAAGAATTTTGCAGTAAAGTATCCAAAAACCACTAGGCCAGTGTTATATATTTTGTTCACTTGAGTACTTACAATATCCCAAATGTTTCCAATTATTTGTAAATCATAAGAAAATTGCAATTTTAACCAAGGCTCCGGGACTTGTGAGGAGTCGCCTGTCAATTTTGTGGAAACCATGGAAACACCAAAGACGCTTTAATATAATACATGTTTTAATAGACAAGGGAACAACTGTTTTGATATATTTATAGAAAGAAAACTAATTGTTGTTATGTAGCTCAACACGTTTAGTCTTATTGTTTAAATCTAATTTTCTTGATTTATTTTTATTTTTTTGCGAGTACCATGCTTTACCATGCCTCAGAGAAAAACACTATTTTGTGAAGTAGCTAACATAGCATAATCAAATGCAGCTTTATTTTTAGTAACAGTAATACGGCATTTTCTCCATCATACAATACGTTTTAAAATTAATTGCATGCCATTCATCAAGACAAGCCATCCAGCATTTAATATGATATTCTAAAATCGATCTAGCTTACTGCAGTGTGCAACAAGTGTCTCACAGCAGCCGCAGAATGAACGCACAGAGTAACGTTATGACATAATTTTCAACACACTCAAATGTATCTAATATGATAAACAGAGCTGCGTTACCTCATACTTATGACCGGAAAAGCGGAAGCAGCGCCGGCAACTGTGGCATAATAGAAGTTCTGCTGCTCGCTGCATGTGTTGCGCAACTGCTCCAACGGCCTCGTTCAGCTCCCACAACACTCAGTCCTGCTCTGCTTCATACTACAATAACGTTAATAATTGCATCCATGAACATTATTTCTTCCCGTATCCTATGCC
>RJVU01064361.1:54829-64977 GCA_003731715.1 Anabarilius grahami
TGTTTATTAGTACTTATAAAGCACATATTAATGCCTTATTCTGCCTTGCCATATTCTACATCCCTAAATCTTACCCCTTACCTAAACTTAACTCTACAACAACTACCTTACTAACTATTGAAAGTGCAATATGTAAGAATTTTGCAGTAAAGTATCCAAAAACCACTAGGCCAGTGTTATATATTTTGTTCACTTGAGTACTTACAATATCCCAAATGTTTCCAACTATTTGTAAATCATAAGAAAATTGTAATTTTAACCAAGGCTCCGGGACGTGTGAGGAGTCGCCTGTCAATTTTGTAGAAACCATGGAAACACCAAAGACGCTTTAATATAATACATGTTTTAATAGACAAGGGAACAACTGTTTTGATATATTTATAGAAAGAAAACTAATTGTTGTTATGTAGCTCAACACGTTTAGTCTTATTGTTTAAATCTAATTTTCTTGATTTATTTTTATTTTTTTGCAAGTACCATGCTTTACCATGCCTCAGAGAAAAACACTATTTTGTGAAGTAGCTAACATAGCATAATCAGATGCAGCTTTATTTTTAGTAACAGTAATATGGCATTTTCTCCATCATACAATACGTTTTAAAATTAATTGCATGCCATTCATCAAGACAAGCCATCCAGCATTTAATATGATATTCTAAAATCGATCTAGCTTACTGCAGTGTGCAACAAGTGTCTCACAGCAGCCGCAGAATGAACGCACAGAGTAACGTTATGACATAATTTTCAACACACTCAAATGTATCTAATATGATAAACAGAGCTGCGTTACCTCATACTTATGACCGGAAAAGCGGAAGCAGCGCCGGCAACTGTGGCATAATAGAAGTTCTGCTGCTCGCTGCATGTGTTGCGCAACTGCTCCAACGGCCTCGTTCAGCTCCCACAACACTCAGTCCTGCTCTGCTTCATACTACAATAACGTTAATAATTGCATCCATGAACATTATTTCTTCCCGTATCCTATGCCAATTATTTTCCACCAGCTGTGAGGTGAAGACCACATGTCCCAAGATTCCGCACTCAAACTTGGCGTCATCAAGCTACGCTTTTGTTTTGAATAGGCCTCTAGCGACCTCTAGTGGACAGAAAATCCTACACATTGCACCTTTAATAAGCAGTAAATTAAGGCAAAAAAAATTTATTGAGGCAAAAGTCGTAGTTAATAGTGAATATGTGTTCCCCATACCAAAGTGTTACCATTTAAATAAAGCCAAAACTTTTTAAAGCCAAAAAATTCTAACAATTACAATAGGGTTTGAGCCCCTAATTTTGTTTTTGTGTTATGGTTGTTGTTTATTTGACTACACACTCCACGACTCACTCAAAACTGTCTTGTGACCCACTTTTGGGTTGCTACCCACTAGTTGAGAAACCCTGCCTTAGACTACACTACTGGTAATATGGGTCATATAAGTTTAGGATTAAGAGGCCTGTGATGATGTTGAGCTTTAGCTTAGAGACCTTATTGAATGCTTTTCACATGACTGAGTTAAGTATTAATTTGAGAAAAGTGTACCCTATGGAAAACAAAGTATGCATCTAGCAGACACTTTGAAACTTTCCACAACTCAACAGCGATTTTCAGTCGTCCTGGAGTAACCCAGCTTCAGTGGCATTAATGCACTGCACTGATATAGAAACAAAGTTACTCTTCATCATTCAGTCACAAGTTGAGAAAATTCCAGCTTTTGCTACAACACAACATAAGCATCCATAGACCAGTGAGTCAGGATTAGTTGTGCTTTGGGAAATACATTTCACTGTGTTTTTGTTTGATTTCGAACTGATCTGGCTCTTTCCACACTCTCGAAATGTAGTTTAGTAATTTCTATATCAAACTCTCCACCAGAGCATCCTTTAGTGTGTAGGTACCGTACATTTCTTGCTCAAAGGCACAGTTGTGTTTGTCATTACGGGTTTCTGGGTCCAAACACTTTTTCAGATCCCATGTTTTTTTATGCATTTCTCTATCTTCCGCAGAACTCAAAATAATTCTTGTTTTTGAGTAGCTATGCCCCAAAAAATATTTCTTTAACATGTATTGACATGCATGTGCTTTGCTGTTGTTAGAAACATCACTCAGATCCCAAAGGCTCAGACAGACTGACAGAAACACAGATGCACGTAGACGACTTGAAAGGCATTATGGTCCGGAACATTGGTGAGACTGAGTCACTTTAATCACTTATATTAATGTCAGTGAACATTTAAGTGAATATGTGTGCTTTGTACTACTGTAGATCTCGTAGCTCAGAGAGGAGAGAGGCTCGAGCTGCTCATCGATAAAACCGAGAACTTGATGGATTCTGTGAGTTTTGGTACTATTTCCTGTTTGAAACATATTTGTTTATGTCGCTGTATGGTATGTATGCTGATGAATATTCCTCTTGTATGTGCAGTCTGTCACCTTTAAAACAACAAGTCGTAACCTGGCCCATGCCATGTGTATGAAGAACCTGAAGTTAACAGTCATTGTCATAATAGCCGTGCTGGTAAGTTCTGGAGCTTACAGTAGGTTGAACATCAGTATGTCACACTTATGGACATGCCCAAAAGTGACACAGTGTGTAGAAGATGTTTTCTGAGGTTCTGAAGAAGTTTATATCTGAGAATAGACAATCTCAAGGCTACAAGCATATCTCCAGAGACCTTGATGTTCTTGTTTCCACTGTATGTGATGTTATCAAGACATTTAAGGCCTATAGAACTGCAGCCAAGTGCTTCCCTCATCTAACACATCCAATTCAAGTCTTACAGTCTTGATTGATGAATTGAATCAGGTGTGTTAGATGAGAGAGACATCAGAAATGTGCAGTGCTGGGACTCCTCCAGGACAGGTTTGAGAAGCACTCCTGTAGCCAAACTCACTGAATGCGGCTACAAGAGAAAACTTCATGTAAGATACGTACAAAAGCCCAACTGCTTTTGTAGAGACACAGACGAACAAGCCTGAGGACAGATGTTAGAGTGGACCAAATTAGTTTTTTGGTAAACCACACCATTTCTGTGTGTAAAGAAAACAAAATTAAGCTTTCAAAGAAAGGAACACCTTCCCTGCAGCTAAACATGGAAGAAGGTTCAGTGATGTTTTGGGGTTGCTTTGCTGCCTCTGGCATTGAGTGCCTTGAACGTGTGCACGGCATCATGAAATCAGCTAAACATTACTAAGGCATTTTGGAGCACAATGATGGACCCAATGTCAGAAGTTCATTGGTCTTCCAGCAGGACAGTTACCCTAAATACACTTCAAAAAGCATCCAAGAATGGCTGGAGACAAAACTCAAGATTGTTCTAATGTGGCTAGGAAAAAATCCCATTGAAAACAGCAGTTCTGAGAAGACACTTTTTGGTAACGCTTTAAATTACAGCACGCAAAGTACTGCATAATTAAAACAACTTTTGGTAATTATACTTACACGTAAGTACTTTATAAGTATAAGGGAACAATATGTAAAGTTATGGGAATAAAGGGGTAACAACCAGGAAAATTAACAAATTATTTATACTGTAAGTATTTTAGACGTACTTATACTTAAGTAAATACTTTATAGGTACACTATAATTACAGAAATTCATCTTAATTACGCAGTACTTTGCGGGCTGTAATCTAAAGCGTTACCCACTTTGCTAATATGTGAGAAATGATGCAGTTTGCACAAGAGGAGCAGAGGCAAAGAACCACTGGACCCAAAGCTGGGCCTCCACAGATTATTATTCTGAGAGATTTATCCTGTTTTTACCATGATCACTTGCTAAGTTCAGGCTGTCACTGACTGAATGCTTAACTTTTGTTAGTTTTTTTTTCTACAAGGTGTTAGATGTAGAGTACAGAAGTAAAATAAAGTATTTAAGTGAATTTGAATGAATTAGAGAAAGTGAGTGTATGTGAATTGCCTGCATCTGTTCAGTGTCTTAGATTTGTATGAAGTGTATGTGGTATGGCATCCTGAGTAGATGTAGACCCCATATTTAGACCCCCGTATTTGCCTGTATTTAGCGTCGTCCACTGGTGATCTGATAGACGAAAACGCATCTTAATACCAGGTGTAAACAGGGCCTATGGTCCTGCATTGATGGATCATGGAGATGGTGGTATAAACGGACATGCTCAGGCAGAGTCACTGATTCCGGAGGCGCGCACAAAGTTACAAAAAATGCCATGCGCACCACCACATGAAACATCAAGTCAAGTCAACATCATGAAATCAGCTAAACATTACTAAGGAATTTTGGAGCACAATGATGGACCCAGTGTCAGAAGTTTATTGGTCTTCCAGCAGGACAATTACCCTAAACACACTTCAAAAAGCACCCAAGAATGGTTGGTTTGTAGCACTGGGCAATAGTCATTAAGACAGCTCACCTTTTTTTTCTATGGCACAGATATGATGATGTGGCTTTTAAAACAGGTGGTTACAGTTGAGCTTTTTAAGGAGGTGTTACAAATATCTGTGAAAATGGCAGCCAGTTGCACATTGGCTTGAATAGATACCCGCATCTGCGGTTTATAATCCATTAAAGTTTAGATTCCCTGCCATATCTGATGCATGTCTTGAAGTGCAGTTAAACTGTTATTCAACTTTTGTAATGTAATCAATCGCATTAATTTGACTGGAACTATCTGTATATTAGTTTTAACACACCTTCCAGACTGTCACATCAGAAATAACATTTAAAAATGTGTGTGTTTTGGTTAGGGATGGCTGAAATGGAGATGGCTGCATGGAGAGGTTCTTGAGACTCCAGCAGCTTCAAATAGCTGTCTGCTGCTCAACAGTGCCCTTTTAATACAATTAATTTGTTTGACAGAAACTTTATCTGACTTTATTCTGTGCTCTACAATCACTCACAAATCTTTTGACAATTCGATAATCTCTATTCAGTTTTTGCAAAGTATTAGTTGTTTTCATGCCTTTTGCAAGATATTGCACCATTTCATGCTTTTCATCTTCAGAAAGATTTTTCTTGCTCTCCATATTTCATGAGAACTGTGACTTGCTTAATAATATGGAACAATCTCTTTAAGTAGGTTTTCCATTTACCTAAGTAGACCTGGCAAACTATTTAATGAACCTGTCTGAGATTGATACAACAAACAAACACTTTCTTTGAAAAACTAAAATCTGAATGTTTATTGTACTGAAATCCTCCCGTGTAAGGGTGTAAAGGGTGCTCACAACAAATATTGATTTGATTTAGTTCATAGAAGTTAATTGTTAAAATCTATTTATGACAATATTTTGGAAAGCATCCTCACTTTACAGCATTTTTTCACGAGGGCCTACATTATTTCATAGTTCTATAACTGCAGGTAGACTTCTCCAAATTTTTTGGAGATTGTGATATTGCATTTTTTTTATGTGTGTGTGAGTCAAGAAAAAAATGTCATTATCATTTATCCATGCTCTGTTTTGCTGTTGCATTGAAGGATTGCAATTAATACCGTTAACTGTCCTCAGTAGTGCTCATTGGTATTTAGCGAATATCTGTGGAATCATTCATGCCCCTTTTTGACATCCTGGTGTCATGAAGAGAACATTTTGTAATGTTTATTATTCTCCAAAAACAGACCTGGGGGAAAAACATATTATTATTATTATACATTTTATTCATAGGTGCCTTACAAACACATTAGAACAATCAACATTAAACAAATAATGATTATTGGATACAAACATAAAAGTAATCACATAAAAGCCTACCTAAAAAGATGGGTCTTAAGGCGAGATTTAAAAACACTGAGACTTTAACTGTTTTGCACATCCTGTGGCATCAAGTTCCATAAATGAGCTGCATGACTAAAGGCTCGGGACCCCATAGAAGTATTTAACTGACAGCATGTGAGAAGGCAAGGTTTACAGTAGACAGTGATTCTAAATAATATTTTGTCTTGTCCTCTCAGGTGGTGCTGTATTTTATCGTAACGGCCGCCTGTGGAGGACTCAGCTGGCCAAACTGTCGGAAGCAGTAGTGAACCTTTGATGCTCCCTTAGTATGCAAGACCACTCATTCTGCCCAACTCACCTCGTCCTTATTGGACTACAGAGACTTACAAACACAGGACAACACTAAACTCCTGCAGTGTTTCCTGTACGGTTCCAAACGATACATCGTTGTCTTTTCATGTTGTTTCTAATCGTATGGTTTTGATTCTTTCGGTTCTTTTCATAGTGTTGTAATGCAGTTCAACTAGATGGAGAATTTAAAATAGTCCACCAATAAATGAATATTCTGTCAGCATTCTTTTTTTTTTTTTTTTTTTGCAAAAAACAGATGTTAAAGTGTTAGTTCACCCAAAAAAAGAAAATTATGTCATTTATTACTCTCACCCTCATGTTGTTCTACACCCGTTCATCTTCGATATTTTTGATGAAATTCGATGGCTCAGTGAGGCCTCTATTGCCAGCAAGATAATTAACACTTTCAGATGTCAAAAAAAGGTACTAAAAACATATTTATAAAACGGATAGTTCCGGCCCTTGATTCTGATTGGCTAAGCAGCATTCAAAGCCATTGTAAAATTCCCGAAAACATACATGTATGTTGCTGCATCTGTCTTAGCAACCACTCTTAGCAACGTAAACATATGATTGTTCTCTATTGATTTTGTTTACTGAAGCTTACTGCATTATGCAGAAGAGTATTGTGAGAGAGATATTGAGTGACCGAGTGTAATACCTGCATTCAAATTTAGCATTTTTGAATGCTCAGTCCTGTTCATAATAAAAATCCGTTTGAATGTCTGCCGCGATCTTGTCCTTTTAACATTTAATGGGTTTTCCCGTGCCCTGCTGACACTGACAGCGCTGGTCAAAGCATTTGCGTCTTGTTCCGTGTTCACAACAAGTTTCAATATAAAAGTCGACTGCGTGACTCGCTCATAAAAACAATCTTTGCTGCCATCTAATTGCATAATAAATGTAACTTCTGTTGCTGTTCACGGTCAGGGACAATTTTTTTCCAGTGGAAGGAAGCCTTTTAATGATTTTACTCAATGAAAGTTGCATTGATACATATTTTTTGGCTTTAATATTTGTATTGTGTGGTAACCGTTTTATAAAAGCAGTAAGCCCAGTGAAGCTGTGGTTTAAAGTGAATTTATAACAGCTAAGGGGGTTTTAGGCACTCCGCTCCACGTTGTGTCTAAAAACCCCCATTAGCTGTTATAAATTCCCGGTAAACCATGGCTTCTTGGGGCTTATTGCTTTATTAAAACAGTTCATGTGAGAACAGTGGTTCAACCTTAATATTATAAAGCGACGAGAATACTTTTTGTGCACAAAACCCCACCCAAAATAATGACTTTTCAACAATATCTAGTGATGGCCGATTTCAAAACACTGCTTCGAAGCTTTACGAATCTTTTGTTTTGAATCAGTGGTTCGGAGCACCAAAGTCACGTGATTTCAGTAAACAAGGCTTCACGTGACTTTGGCAGTTTGATATGCGATCCGAACAACTGATTCGAAACAACAGATTCGTAGCGGTGTTATGAAATCGGCTGTGACTAGATATTGTTGAAAAGTCGTTATTTAGTTTTTTTGGCGCACATAAAGTATTCTCGTCGCTTTATAAAATTAAGGTTGAACCACTGTACTCGCATGAACTGTTTTGAATATGTTTTTAGTAACTTTCTGGGCATCTGAAAGTGTTAATTATCTTCCTGGCAATAGAGGCCTCACTGAGCCATCAGATTTTATGAAAAATATCTTAATTTGTGTTCCGAAGATGAACGAAGGTCTTGCAGGTGTAGAACGACATGAGGGTGAGTAATAAATGACAGAATTTTCATTTTTGGGTGAACTAACCCTTTAATTCATGCTGCTCATTTCCATACTATCAAACTAGAAGGGGATTTATTCTAAGTTTTAAAAAGTGCCATAAAAGTTGTCAATATCACTTATGCACCATATGCAGTGTTTTTTGAAGCCATATAATAGCTTTGTGTGAGAGCCAAAACTGAAGTTGTCATTGACAGAATATCTTTCCCTCTATCGTAGCACTTAAATTCTCATTTGCTGTTGCATCTTGAAGATATTTCACATCCCAATCTGTCACTTTACATGCAGGACACTTTATTAGTTAATTATGAGTAAATTAATTAAGCCAGTAGTTACCTACTCCATTCATGTCTTAAAGGAGAAGAGCATAACTGTGATTAAATAGAAATCCATGTTTTTTAATGATGACATCTGTTTGATCTTTGTTTTAATTATATTTGGATATATGCTGCCTACAATATCCGAATTTGTATGTTAATCTTTCACATTTATAGTTTATATTCTACAAACCTAACTAATTTCAGTCACTAAGATGGCTTGTGTTTGATTGATTGAATAGCATATTTGTTTTAAAGTCATCTTAATTATATCAATGTGTGATATTTTTCATGCAACACAGAACTAGTCTAATTCATAACTTACATGTTTTTGGGTGAATCTCACAAAACCTGTCAATAACATGTTTCATGCCAACATTAAATAAAGAGGAAACTATATTGTGCATAAAGAAAATGAATACGATTTTAGGACCATTATTATTTTGTATTATGACATTTTCCTAAAATTACCACAAGAAATAAAAATCATGTAGAAGCTTCCAGTACTTACATAAAATACAACAGCTACACAGAATACTAAAATAACATGTATAGAATACAGAATACCATGGACAGAAGACCTGTTATATACAGATACATGTGAGTATTGAATGTAATATGCAGAAGTGGCAAGAGTATGTACAGGCAGTGTAAATGCATTTAAATTTACATAATGTATTTAAGATTAAAGTGCTGTGAAAGTTTGTACACACCATAAAAAGTGGATTTGTTTTTTTGTTTTGTTTTTCCCCAACACATTAGGACATACAAATGATTCTTGGAATGTACATTTTGTAATTGTGTACAGCTTAAATAAACAGAAATGTTCATATCTTGTATGAAAAAAAATTAGTACATCCTACATTAATTAACCCTTTAAACATCTTATTGATTTTTTTCCTTGTTGCCACAGTCACCGTTGTCTAAGTGCTTTGAAACAACATAGATTGTGAAAAGTGTTACACAAATAATTAAAATGGTTTAACAGTGATTCAACCTTAATGTTATGAAGCGACGAGAAGACTCTGTGCGCAAAAAACAAACAAAAATAATGACTTGATTCAACAATTACTTCTTTTCCATGTCAGTCTCCTATGCTGATCACGTAGTAAACACAGTGCAGCGCTTCCAGGTCATAACGCTAATATGAAGCTATAAAATGCCCCAGCATTATGAGTGCATCAATTCGCTCCCTCAAACTGCTTTTTGACTTTCATTCAGGGAGTGTTTAACCATTTTTACGGCCAACTGCCAATTGCCGCTTTGCTGTCATTCACCCATGGTGTTCAGCTAGGTCCGGTAGCTCAGTGGTGCCTCTCATACACTCATGACAACAGCAGCATGACTGTCTGCTCTCTTCTGTCTGTTTCTCATATCCCTCTGCTCATTAAGGGTGATGGGAACAGTAATTGTCTTTGTGTTCTGACCAGCCTGCTGTGCAGCACATTAGGTCAAGATATATCTATGCTTATATACATATGCAGACATACAGCTCTGGAATAAATTAAGAGACCACTCCAAGTTCAGAAATCAATGTTAAGTGGTCTCTTAATTTTTTCCAGAGCTGTATATCTATATGTATACACTAAGAGCTTCAGAATGGGAGCTCCTCATGCTCTTCCTCACTCTCATAGTATGGGATCTCCCTGCCTTTGTGCCTTAAACAAGCCAACTCGCCGCTCAAAGTTCTTTGGCCTCGGTCATGCTATACGGAAGCGCTATCAAAGCATTCATGCAATCAGTGCATTGAAACAGACCCTCGCACATGAGTGGCCAAGGGACTGGATTATGTCAGTGGACCTGAAATATGTCAGTAATGTGGTGTAGAACATGGGACAAGGGCCTGGTGGAAATTTGCCCTGTGTCAATCACTTTGTCTTTTATGCAAGAGTACTCTGTATGCCCTCCATACTGTATAGCCACTGTAACAGAATGTCACCATCATATTTACAATAGCCAGGCTGAGTGTCCTGGCAATAAGAATTTCGAATGGCACAAGAAGGGTAATATCCTCTCATCCCTCTACAAT
>RJVU01064361.1:64998-132203 GCA_003731715.1 Anabarilius grahami
AAAAAAAAAAAAAAAAACTGTATAATGAGGCTTACACCTAGACATGGTTATGGACCTAAGTGCTCTCAATGCCATTCAGAAAGCTAAGAAAGGCTTTCCGATGTCAAAGCAGATGCTTTCTCACACAATAGTAGAAGACATCTGTCTAGCTTATGCTTCCCAGAGGGTGAACTGCCCTATAGGTGTTTTTGCCCACTCCACTAGGGGTTTAAGTGCGTCTTGGACATGGTCTTAGATATGTCTATTACAGGACATTTGTCTAGCAATGGGATGGTCTTTGCAAAATACCTTAATTTAATTCTACTGTATAACCTTGAGATCCCTTCTTTGCACCGCATGTGCTGTCTTTGTAATGGGAGATGGGTGAGCAGGCTGAAAGAACTTGTGGCCACACCACAAGTTGGTGCAGAAGATATTTTAAAGATGGGGGCTAAGCTTGTTGTCGTTATCTCTATTTCAGTTTTCAAACTCCCCAAATTCACTTCTTGCAGAACTTCCTTGTTTCTCTCTTTAGAGCTTCAGAGTCTTGAGAGAGCAACTTCACAACTCCATAAAGTTTGACTTAGCTTAGCACACCTTGGGACCAGAACCTTGAACCAGAACTGGAGCCTGGAACCAGAACGGGAAACTGCAGCAACCCAGAAACTGGAACCATTCTCTGTCTCAGAGACAAGCCTTTTAATCTGTCCTGAGAAGGAGGGAAATGTAAATTGGCACCTTTCAGATCTAGAGTTTTGATTGGCTGATGCTGTCAAAGGTGGCCACTGGATGGCTCCTCTCTTGCATGAGGTTAATTTGCAAAGCTTAAAGTTCATGTTTAGAAGAATGTCTTTAAGGTTTTTCCTGTGCATAATTAACTTTCCAAACCAATTTCAGATTAACCTAGGCATTGTGCTGAAATCATAAAGACCAAACATCATTGGGTTATGTTGAACTTTTACCTATGCATTCATGTACAGTGCAAGCAGAATTATTAGGCAAGTTAATTTTCTGATCATATTTTTTTTCCCCAGGCACTTCTTACCAATTCCAAACCACATTAATCTTAATAACTACTATTAATTTTGTATGTAATAATTTAAAAGTTATATATAATTGTTCATGAAGGCTGGAAATGAAAAACGCCTTATATTCAGATGTGCATAATTATTAGGTATGTTTTCTTTTACACACAAAATGAGCCAAAAAAGAGATTTAACTCAGACGGAGAGGTTGATGCAATACTAATGCAATATTAGAAATTGCAGTTAAGGCATGACCATTGGACAGTGAAATGCTCATTGGGTCAGCAGGGTCAGACAAAAACAGGTGGAAAAGAAAAGACACATGTTAACTGCAAAAGAATTAAGGTGAAGAATTAAGTGTGGAACCATCAGGAACCCTTTAGTCTCCAGCGCCACCATTTTTCAGAACTGCAACCTACCTGGAGTCTCCAGAAGTGCAAGGTGTCAGGATCTCAGAGACTTAGGTTGGGTAATTTGTTCTCAAATAACAGGATATGTTCCATATTTAATTGCATTAAACGTGAAATTTAAATATCAAAACATCATAATTTCAAGTAACTTTAAATTCAAGTTCTAGTGGCATAAATATTATTCAATACTATTTTAACTCAGTATTAAATCCTCCTTGAGAAGGGGACACCATTTGTAGGGGCTTTCCAAACGAAAGTGAAAAACTGAATCCCTTCACGAAGGGTATTTCCACAAGTTGGTTAGGGAAGAAAATACGCAATGGTCACTTCAAGGAAGTAAATAAATCATTTATGGTCATGTGACACAGGGTGACAAGTCTTTGCGATTCATTTTAAATCTTGCAAAGTGCATTCCAAACGGCTTCATTATGACACACAAGTGTCCTGGTCCCTCCAAAATCCCCACTTCAAGGGTTCTGCCCTTCAGAGGGAGTAGGGCATAGGGATGCTCACTTCCGATTGGAATTGCCCATATTAGCACTGACATTCTTAAATTGTTTTTCAATCAACAGCTTTTCAATCATTCCAGGCTACAAGAGGACAATGTGAAATAGATGTGTTCAGTTTACTGTTAATTGTTTAAAAACATAAAAATTGGTTCAAATTTCCTTGATTTTGTTTTTTTCTTCATTGATTTTCTGTCTTTTCAGCAATTCATTTTTTCACTGATTTTGCTTCCTGTCAATTTTGTCATTCATATATTAAAATATATTTTAAAACAGATATGACCAAAAATGTTCTTGCACTGTCTTAGAAATGCTATTAGTACAAAGCTTAAGTCTCTGAAGTGACTCAACAATACATTGTCACAAAAATGTAAGGTTCTGTAACAACAGGAAACTTTCAGTGCAATGATACCCCATTGCAATTTAAATTCACTGCTTCAAATGAACCATTAATGGAATGAGAGAACACTTTCATCAAATGTATACTTTATGAAGATAATGCATACAGTTAGTGTTGGCAGTATGGTTCTGGTCTGGGCAAACTCCACATGCCCGTCCATGCAGCCATGCCTGGACAAAGCAGGGAGAGCAGCAAATCAAACCCCCCTTGGGGTAACAGAATAGATCCATTAATCATGCATGCATAAATACAATTCACAAAATTTAACACAAGTTGTTGTAAACATGCCAAAATACATGAGGAAGGATGATTACAACGATTACAACTTACTGGTTTTACTGAAGACAATTGCAAGACAGATATCAGGTTAAATCACAGATCTCCAGGCTAGGCGGAGTTGGGAGTTAAATTTAATAAGCAATAAAAGAGTGGCTGAATGAATTAAGATTTAAAAGAACCGCTGTGATGTGTGTCAAAACGGAATTGGTAAATGTCAGAAACAGCTGATTGTCAGCTGATGCAAGTTTGACTGACGTGGCCTGGCTGAAGTCACTCTGCTGAAGTTTGCCACAGACTCTGTGAACTGTGAAAATGAAGGAATAATGAAATATACATTTAGCCATTTGGACTGTCAGCATTTATGGAATGATAGAAACATCATGGGTCAAATCCCACAAAAACATATCTAGCCCATATGTCATCCCAAAATCAAAGAATTATTATTTTTTTTAAATCATTAATAATAAAACATGAAAATTTTCCTCTAAATTCACATTACTGTAATGACCATTTAAGCGAAAGTAATGTGTAGCCAACTTTTGATCCTTTATGTTTTTAAGTGACTACCACTTAGTCACTTAAAAACATGAACACAAAGACAATGATGAAGGATCAAAAGTACTTTAATATAACTCTCAGGTAACAAAAACACAGGGTAACTTCCACAAAGCATAAACGAGGCAGGACATAACTGAACAGAAACAGAGAGAACTTAAGTACTGGCAATAATGGGGTGCACACAGCTGAACTAAATGACAAATCAATAAACAACCATGACAACAAACTAAGGGAAACTAAACTGAAAACAATGTCCAAACGGTGTGTGAGAGTGTGACACTGTCATTGCAGCACTTCCAGGTTCTACGTCAGAACCCCGGCACTCAGCCGGCGTTCTGACGTAAAACCTGGAAGCGCTGCAACGTAAATAGCGTAGGAGAATGACAGGGGAGAGATGAATTTGTTGAATAAAGTCGTTGTTTTTGTTTAGTTTTTGCGCACAAAAAGTAGCCTATTCTCGTCGCTTCATAACATTAAGGTTGAATCACTGTAGTCATGTTGACTTTTTACGAAAGTCAATTTTAACGAAGTTTTTACTACTTTTCTGGACCTTGAATGTGATCATTTCGTTGCTTTCTATGGAGGATAAAAAACCTCTTGGATTTGATCAAAAATATCTTAATTTGTGTTCCAAAGATGAACGAAGGTCTTAGGGGTGTGGAATGACATGAGGGTGAGTAATTAATGACAGAAATTTATGCTTTATGCTTTAAAACCGGGGGCATATGTGCCAAATTCTGCATTGAATACATAAGGGCCCAGTTTCACACACAGGGCTTAAGGCAGGAACACACCAAGCCGACGGTCGGCCGTCGGGCAGTTTTTATTCGTCGGCCGATTAAGTTTACTCAGTGTGTTCCGCACCGTCGGCTGAAGTTGGTCCTCGTCTGCTTTTTTTCGGCCGATTCAAAATGTTGAATCGCCGTCGGAGCTCGTCGGGCTATCTGATCATTCTGATTGGCTGTTCAGCTACTGCCAGCTGCTGGTACGGAAAGGCATTTCATCTTGCGCAGGCGCAGAATGACGTGCTACTTGGCCGTCGGGTGTCGAGCGTCGGTTTGGTGTGTCAGGGAAACTTTGGACACAGACGATGCCGACGTGAACCAACCCCCACAGTCTGCTTTCGTCACCACTAGTTCGTCGGCGTCGGCTTGGTGTGTTCCGGCCTTTAGACTAAGCCAGGATTAGGCTTTAGTTCAATTAGGGCATTTAAGTAGCTTTTATAAACCTACCCTAGAAAAAAAACAAAACATTACTGGTTTGCATCTTGAGACAAAACAATGGCACAGATATATTTTAAGATATGTCAGTTCAAGTTTCTTTCAGTTAAAACAGCTCAAACATGCATTTTAGTCTAGGACTTAAGCCTTGTCTGTGAAACTGGGGGCAAGGGTGTTAAAATATAAAGTATAAAAAGGACAGAGAACTTCAAAATGTCTCTCAATTTTGATTATTTTGATTATTGAGTATTTGGCCAATTATTTTGATTATTAATAAAGTAATCAGATTTTTTTAGGAAGTGAAAAATAGAAATGCTACAGAAATGAACACCTATGAAATATATTGATGTATTCATATGTTTATTTAACATAACGAGAGATAATTTTCCTTAATGTCTACTTTCCCCTAAATGATGCACACTAAATGATATATTTCTTAAATACACTGGTTTTAATTGAGAGGGTGAAATATAGCTTCATAACGTTTAAATCTTTTTCAGTCCTAACATCCTACTATGTTTCGGTGTTATGAAGTCAGTCAGTATGCAATCAGTTTCTGTGTTGGTCAATACAAACAAACAAAAGAGTTATTTTATGAAGACCCCATAAATAGTATTTTAATGCAATTTTTAAATACATTTTGAAAAGTGAACTTAAGGACCTGTGACACCCTGTACATTTGAGTTTACTGTAATGCTCATTATTCTCAGTGGTGATTCTTAATGTGACAGTAATCAGCTCCCATTTAACAGTAATACAATGATTCTGACAGAATAAGGCAATAGCAAATACTACCATAATGTATTAATATTTTGCAGTTAAACTGGTCTTTTTGTCCACATTACAGATGAAATGAGAATGCAGACTATCTTTTTTGGCGACAAGTGACCTGCACATGAGATTCACCCTGTCTGTATCATACTTACTGTTAACTTGTTATGTCTGAGTTTCTTAGAGCCCTCTTGACTGCTCTGCTTTTAGCCTCAACTCTAGTTTGATTTACACCTTAAAAACAAAAAAAGACATAGTGAATTTTATGACTACTTTTAGCACAGAGGAGTTTTGCAGGTCCTGTAAACAACTCTCACCATCATTAGGAGTGATGTGTTCCTCCATGTCCTGAGGTCTATCTGCCTGAGGCTCATCTGTTTTTTTATAGTAATAATCTTGATCTGGTGGACCAAACCGCTAAAAAAATACACACATACACAATATTGAGAGAGAAAAAAAATTCATAAATTAATATTATTTTCTGAATATTTATTTATTTATTTACCTACCTTATTAGGCCACATGAAACTAACAAAGAGGATGATGGGAAGGCCCACAGTGAACACATAGACACCCCAGAGCCATGGCCGCTTGACCGTTGCCACCAACAGCTTTTCAATCATTCCAGGCTACAAGAGGACAATGTGAAATAGATGTGTTCAGTTTACTGTTAATTATTTAAAAACATAAAAATTGGTTCAAATTTCCTTGATTGTAAGTGAAAAATGATCTTTTATCCTGGACTTGGAGTATGGCATGTCACCACTGCAGGACAACTCAACTACCCAAATATCACAGATACTAGCAAGTTAAAGGATCATGGGACTGTTTAGCTGCTGCTTACTAGGGCCGGGAAAAAATGGATTCACCTAACTATCACAATTTATTAATATTATTTTACGATTTTAATTCCAGAATCAATATTAATTCATAATAAACTGTTTTATTTTAGGAGGTGGAGGAAAGTTACCTCTTTTATTTCAGCAGGGCGATATGTGTTGTATCAGTGACTATTGCGTGACGTCACGTCTCTTAATAGTGGACACAAGAAAGTGAAAAAATTGTGGATATAGAGACATCTACAGATATATACGACCTACACCATCACAGGCGGAGTTTCACATTTGCGCTTGGGGGGTGACAGGCCACGAGCGAACCTGGGGGATGGGTTGTTGTTTTAAAGAAATTAAATAATTATTACATATTATATACACTGACGAGCACAGTTAGACTGTTGAGACGGAGCAACCTAAAAACTTTTAAAACTTTTTGTCATCCAAATAACAAATAGAACTGTGCATAATGGAGTGCAGAGAAGCATCATATCAAATATTAAGGGACAATTTGGCCATTCCTAATTTTTGGGGAGACTTGTCCCTCTAAATGTCTATGGGGGCTATATATCGAACATATACTCTGCATTTCATACAGTTATATGTATCATATCTTCTACATTTAAAATTTATAATGAACGACAGCAATACAAAGAGTCAAAAACACATCGGCCTACCAGAGTTAGAGCCGCCTCTCCTTTAGTCGTGGGTTTATAAAAAAAAAAAAAAAAAAAAAAAAAAAAAAANAAAAAAAAAAAAAAAAAAAAAAACTATGAATAAATATCCATTTAGTTTAGTTAGCCTGCTGTTTAGCATAAGCCTAAACTATAGTGGGAACAGAACGAGAAGAGAGTCCTCTCGCGTACTGCGATATGATTCGCAAGTTGTGAGAGAATGGGTTTCTAGTTTTTTTTTTTTTTGTATAGTATTTAAAAATGATTTAGCCCTAATTTACTCATTCTACTCACTAAAACGATATGAATATTTTTATTCATAGCTTGCACAAAATTATAAATGGTTCCCCAAACTCCATTTATGTGCACTATCATGTATAAGTGTATCATTCAACTTTTCCCCATGGTCTAGAGTTAAAAAGCAAATAAAAATCACCATACATGGCAATATCAAATGGAATTGAGAGATAGCTGTGTCGTCCCAGCCCTAGTGCTTACTGGCTGGCGCCACGTGTCTTCTGTCCAACGCCTGGCTACTTCCAGACTATCACAGAGCAAGATGTTGTCAAACATCACATCTCCAGTGAGGGTCCACAGCTCAAATCCTACAGCAGCGACAGGGCTTATTGTGAACGGCTGCTCTCCTCTGCTGCCCTAACACAACAACCACAGAAAGACAATGATGTACTGCACACGTCAAATGCAAATGAGATATCATATTTAGGAGTGCGAGCCTACTTTATCGTTAGGGTTTCTGCTGGGTTGGTTCTTTGGCTTGGAAAAGGCTGGATTTGATAATGCAGGACGAGACGAGCGCTCACAGTCTGAGGCCTCAGTACAGTCATTCCACTGTCCTTCCACGCCATCTGACCTGTTCAAAGGAGGAAACAAATACTCATAAACACGACTATAGATTGATAAAGACTACTTTGGTTGCCCAGTGGCTTGTAATGGACAAACATAAGCTCAAGTCAAGTTTATTTATATAGCTCTTTTTTGCTTTACAAAATCAAGAATATGCATATGTTGAATATATTCAATGAATGACTTATGGTAATATACCATACTTATGTACTTATGGTTAATACACATATATTGAATACATTTTAGGTAAATCACAATATCTCAAATGTTATGATGTATATAATAATTCAAAGCATCTTATTGTATCAAATTTACACTACCATTCAAAAATTCAAAATTTAAAAGAAAATGATTATTTTGTTCACGAATGGACCCCTTTTCACAGATTATGCATTTCCACAGCTATCAACATTTTATATATATATATCTTTATAATGCTTTACTTTGTGTTATTTTACCTCAACAGTAGATTTCCAAAAACTAATTAAAGGGCACCTATTATGCCTCTTTTTACAAGATGTAAAATAAATTTCTGATGTCTCCAGAGTATTTATGTGAAGTTTTAGCTCAAAATACCCCACAGATAATTTTTTATAGCATGTTAAAATAGCCAGTTTTGGGGGGTGAGCAAAAACAAGCCATTTTTGTGTGTGTCCCTTTAATTGCAAAGGAGCTAATGCTCCTGGCCCACTTTCAAGAAGACAATGATGCCTACAGAGCCAGATAATATATGCTGCATGGAGACAGAACAGGTGTAGTTTAGTTTAATTACGGTTATAAATTATGTTGTCATCTTGCTTTTATCCACTATTAGTACAAACCTGTTGTAGTGGACCCCATCCGAATGATGGCCAAAACTTTACTGATGAGTTTTATCAAGTTTATTGTACATAACACAAAAGATGAAGCATACATTTTTCACTTCAGAAAATCTAAATGTCTATTGTTTTGACCCCGCCCATCTTGTTACTCGATTATTGGTTCATTTGCCCCACCTGTCCTTCCTCATTACCTTCCTTGTTTGCTCTCCTATTTATTCTCCTTGTGTTTGCAGTCCTGTGCTGGATCTTTGTCGTACATTGAGTGTTCCCTTGCTCTAGTCAAGTCTAGTCTTGCTGCTTGTAATGTTTTCCCCTTCGGGGTAGTTTTTGTTTGTGTTTTGTTTTATTCTTTATTCTTAATAAAAGCCAATTATTTTGCGATTGAGTCCTCGCTAGTGATGTTCAAATGAAGCAATGAATCAGTATTGAACCACTTCATCAATTGTTTTGAAAATGGGTTCATTCATTCAAAGCTTCGTTTCAGTGACATCTAGTGGCGAAATTGTAGATAGCAATATAATGTCTGTATGAGTGTAACTAGGGTTTGTGTGAATTATGTAAATAAGCCAGGTGCAGTAGGATAACTATGGTATAATAAAGCACCATTAGGACTGATCAGATAAAAATTTTCCCACATTGGAGAACAGGTTCTCTTCCTAGCTGGCTCCATGATGATGATCAAACAATGCAGTGATAATAACAACTATGCAAACTCCTAATACAACAAACCCACATCTTGTGTATCATTTTGGGTGTCTATATAGTCCTATTACGCGCCTAAAAAGCTGCTGAAGCGTGCGCGCAGCAAAGTCTCATGAAGCCTCTCGCGATGCGAAGCAGTATCGACTGGTCTGAACCAGTCACGTGATTCACTCAGATGCTGCTTCGGACGTCATTGGTCACGTGTGTTTTTCCGCACCAAAGCAAGCTCTGAAGCAGTAGTTCAAGAAAAAAGCTGCTTCGAGTTCGAAACTTGTGTCGGAGCATCGGTGCTCCGCTTCATCCCTTCACCCACATCCTTGACAGAACGATCCAGAAAAATGTCTTCCTTTTCCCATCTCCTTGCCCTTCTGCTCAGCAGATGGTGGATCAACGCAGCAAGCTCCTTTCTCTTCGGCAAGGGGGTGCCAGTGTGAAGGAGTTTGCTCACCAGTTTGTGTTTATAGCAGTGCTCGAGGACATTTTTAACAGCAGTCTTTACGAGCCCGTCAGCGCCTGGGAGATGGGAATGCTGGGGATTTTGTCTTTCTGGCAGTTTGTGGGGTATGTATACAATCGGGGAGAAGAGGGTGGCCTTCCACCTCTTGGCCCACCTCCCATTCCCCTCACAAACTTCCAAGTTCCCAGTCCTCCGATGACCCCTTCGGGGAGAGGGAGGAGGAAAAACAGGTCTGCCTAATCTGCCACCTGCTCAGAGATGGCTGAGCCCACTGCAGCCCTTCCAGTGATGGCTGTGACCTCTGCAGGTTCCCCTGAGGCCCCAGTGGTGACTGAAGATGCTGCAGTGCCCCCCGAGGCGACTGAAGATGCTGCAGCGCCCCCTGAGGCGACCGAAGATGCTGCAGAGCCCCCAGAGGCGACCGAAGCTTTATCAGATTTTAGAGAACTGTCAGAGACAGCACCCTTGTTGAATGTTCGATGAGAGTAAATGTTGGTTTCCTCCCCAAGTGCAAATTAGGGACTTCATCCGTGACTGAAGATTGGTTAAACTGACTTAGGACTTAATAGGTTTCAAAACACTGTACTGCACAGCTTTTACAACTCATCTCTCAGATTAGTTATGTATAAATAACTGTTATGTACACTGTAAAAAATAAATGTGATTTTAACTGTAAAATATTGTAAAAACGCTACGGTAAAAAAAATTGTAAATGGGTTAACAGCAAGTTCTGTAAAAGCTCCTACCAGACATTTATGCAATTTTCAAAAAAAAATTTATAAGTAAAAAAGACAAAATCAATGTATAATTTAAAGTCAAAATCTGTAAACTGATCTTCCCACAATTCCCTGTGTGAGACACCACATTTTTTCCACATATTTTGTATAGATAATCATGTTTCTTAATAGTTTTTGTTATCAGTTATGTACATTTGGGTTTTATGTTACATCTTCTGTTGTTTAATGAATGTTTATTGCATTATTTAAGTATTGTGGGTTACCATGACGGTGTTTTGCGTTTGCGTGAATGACTCTGTGCACCTTCTATATATTAGTATATACTTCAGCTCGTGGAAAAGCTACTTGTGATGAATTCTGATTCATGTGGCTTTCTCTTATACCACGTGCGTTATTATGGTGGTTGTCAGTATATGTTAAAGGTACAAAACAGATTTTAGTAGTGTGCATTGTTGAATTTATTGGTTTCCATTCAAATTTTCTTAAATTACAGTTTTATACTGTAAAATTTACAGTTTGTTCTGTAAATGTGTTTACAGTTTTTCTGTATTTTTTACAAAATTATTCTGGCAACCACAGATGCCAAAATTATTTTGTAAAAACTACGGAATTTTTTTTTACAGTGTATTACAAAATCAGCATACCTTTCATGTTTCAACTTTAGGTCGGAAGTTTGTAACCCATCCACTAAGGCAGCATTAGATGAGTATTCAGGTTCCTGTGTTTCTTGAGGAGACGCAACTGGTGGGTCCATATCTTCCAAAAGACTACCCTTGTTAATAAGTGTCAGGTCAATGAAGATTTCGAAAGTGTTGTCAGGATATAAGTCTGAAAAGAAACATTTCACTAAAACAAAATTGCAACCAGGATGTCATTATGCAAGATTAGAATCTTTTCATACAAGATTTGCTATTAAAAATTAAGATGTCTAGTTTATTGGAATGTAAACTTACTTTAGATGCAAATAACAGTATTGATTTGAACATGAAGTCACTGAACATGTATTTCTTTACTGTCTACTCACTTAAAGTGTAGAGATGTGGACGCCGGTCAATAAAATAGTCACTAAGATCCATTTCTGGTTGCCGAGCGTGTTTTTCCTCATATGTCCCTGTGATGGGATTGCGATGACTTAAGATGAAATGTACCTTGTGTGTGCTGCCACACTTGTCTGGACCAAACATAATTGTGTATGGGGTGGCATCACTGAACTGGCTCTAAAATGACAATGACAACACTATTATCATGGTAGTGTATTCTGTCTGTAGAAAAAGCTGTTTTTTTTATTGTGAATATCTTGTTAAAATGTAAAGATTTCACTCCCTTTTGCTTTACTGTTTGTTTCATTTAATTAAACTGTTCTTTCCCCTGGTTTCACAGACAAGGCTTAAGCTAGTCCTAGACTAAAATGCATGTTTGAGCTGTTTTAACTAAAAGGGTCCGTGTACCTTCGGATAATTTTTCTCGTTTTTGTCTTCTAAACGGAAAAACGACTAAACCATTCATTTATCACATATTCTACCCTCCTCATGATCATAAATAAACAAATCTCGAGTCGTTTTTTTACATTTTTATTTTTGTTTTAATCACACTTTGTTCTAATCCGCCAAATGGAAATACAATAAAACCAAAATGGATATACAGCTTGAATATTCGATCTCTACATGGGCGGGAATAAAACGCCCCTTTCCGCTGATTGGTCAACCAAAGATCAAGCCGCGCCATCAGTTCTTAACTCCAGAACTCAGCTCCGCGCAACAGAATATAGTAGCCAATATATATCCGATACATTTGTACGGATTATTACAGAGTTTATTGCAACTACATTTAATCTCGTTCTCATCAAACAGCCAGACTAATAAATGGCTCGACACAACCCATGCCAGGGCAAAGCCTAGACAGAATTTCTTCTGTATACACATACATTCGCGTGCCGTGAAATTCTAATTTATCGTATTAAAGTCAAAGACTATAGAATAACACAAGACATGTCACTCGTATTGTTTTGAATGGGAGAAAGTGTAACGCGCAATATGGCGGAATAAGTCCCGCCTTCAAAATAAGAGCCAATCGCCGACTGGTAAAGTCATCGCGTCACTGCAGCGACCGTTAGAAGCACTGGTTTCTTTAGAAACAGTCAGACGCGCGCCTCCGAAATGAGGCACAAGGCATTTAGGTCTGCGCATGCGCATTAGCCTAAAAAAATAGTTTTTTTATCATGATTCGAGCGTTTGGAAAAAAAAATTACGAGACAGTTGTTGTCAGATTTCATTGGTGATTTCAAATATGAAATTTAATCGAAAGCTTGGCAAACAGCTTTGGAGAATTTGATGTTTCCCCATTCAAATGATAGGAGCTGCATGGATGCCCAGGATGCCCGAGAGGCGTTTCAAAGATGGCCGCCGAGTGAAATGACTTGTCTTAAAGGGACTTTGCTAAAGTCCGCGTGAACCGGAAGTTGCAAACGACTTTTCTCCAGTGTTGTGACGTATTTCCAAGTGAAACAGAATATTGAGCAGAGGGCAGAGTTTTACTTTAGCGCTCCTCCTCTCCATCTCTCCCTCATAGCAGACTAACGGTTGGAGGGGAGTGGTTTAAGTGTTTTCAACCCAAGCCAGAGAAGGGGCACCATTGCAGAGGGGAGGAGCATTTTCAGATTTTGATTAAATATTACAAAGCCAAACAATTTTTGTGTGTGGATTGACTCGCACGGATGAATTGTTCACCACAAAACTAGCAATTTGAGCTAACAAAATAAATAAGGTCAATTTTGATTTCATGTGTACTTTAAATAATAATTTACGTGGCATCTGCTCTCACAACTTGTCAAACTATTTGGCGCACTTATTAGCCTACTTATTCAGCTGACCAACTCTCTAAATCTGTGTACCGGAGACTGCGCGCCGCACTGGACAGCGAGAGAATGCATAAGCTATTACTGAAGCGCAGAGCAGAATCGATTCAAGGGTTAAGTCAAGTCATCTTCATTTTTATAGTGCTTTTTACAATAAAGATTGTTTCAAAGCAGCTTCACAGTGATAATAGGAAAATTAATACACAGAGTTTGATTGGGCTTTAAAGCAGCTCTAAGATAAAGTTTATCGAGCTAAAGTTTTTGATTGAATCACTTCGTTGTAAAAATCATTAATTAGTAACATAGAAGACGCTTAAATGACACCTTTAAACTGAAAACAGAACAGAAACAGAAACTTTTAATGCGTTCTTGCTGTTCATTTACTTGTTTAAGGGTAGACTATGAAATAACACTTTGAACAATAAAGCCAGAGATGAATATATATTTTTATATTTATTGCCATCTATTACCGTCATAAATTAATTAGTCAAATAAGGCTACCTTTTTTAAATAGCTATATCTTATTAAACATAGGCCTATGCCATCTTTAAATTTAAAATCTTAAATTTAGAGTTTGACACTATTTTGTTTCAACCAAAGGCATCTTGCAAAGCAAATAATGCAATGACATTAATTTTATGTTTTATACAAAATGCTTTGAATACAGAAATATGAAATAAATTACAAGATGAAACGAATATGAAATATCGCCAGTAGGTGGCAGCAAGTCACTGTGTTAATGAATGAGTCATTTTATTCAATCGATTCGCTCAAAACGTTGATTCATTCAGTAATAAAAAGGCTGTATGGCTGGTGAATCACTCGGATTCATTCACAAATTAACTACTAGGCTACTCTGTGCGCCTTATGTTGCGAGTCTGTGATCTGTGACTTTGCTTTAGAAATTTAGCTGGCAGAAAAAATAAAACATTGTTTGAGAGACATAAATTAATACACAGTGTTAATGAAATAAACTCAGTGTATTGCTCAAAACAAGAGTCAGGACTGCTGAATTGCACTTCACTACAATGTAACCACATTCTCTTTGCTAAGAGCTAAGAACTGATGGCGCGGCTTGATCTTTGGATAATCAATCAGCGGAAAGGGGCGTTTTATTCCTGCCCATGTAGTGATCGAATATTCAAGCTGTTTATCCATTTTGGTATTATTGTTTTTCCATTTGGCGGATTAGAACAAAGTGTGATTAAAACAAAAATACAAATATGAAAAAACGACTCGAGATTTGTTTATTTATGATCATGAGGAGGGTCGAATATGTGATAAATGAATGCTTTCTTCGTTTTTCCGTTTTTTTAAACAAAAACGAAAAAACGAATTATCCGAAGGTACACGGACCTAAAAGCAACTCGCACTGACATATCTTAAAATACGTCACTGCCTTTGTTTTGTCTCAAGATGCACATCAGTCATGTTTTTTCCAAGGTACATTTATAAAAGCTACTTCAATGCCCTAATTGAACTAAGGCCTAATCCTAGCTTAGTCTAAGCCCTGTCTGTGAAACCAGGCCTTAGTGTTTTAAAACACTAAGCTAAACCTGTTCCAGTGCATAACAGTATTATGTATCATGAAATGTAGGTATTACCAAACGGAGATCATCTGAATGAGAAAGCAACTTAATGTAGGCTCCACCACAATCAACCACCTTTTGGAAGAAAACTTCATACCTGCAGATGTTTTCAAAAGAAGATTTTGTCAAGCAGCTTCATTTGTGTTTTAAGGATAATGGCAGATTGATCAAAATATCTTACTGTAAGCAAAGAGGTTTGTCTTTAAAGTAATACACTTTCCGCAGGTATGCAGATATGGCGTGGTGTCTACCAGGGGATTTGAGGACTAGGCCTCTGTTTCCCAAAAATCTTGGTTCACTTAGTTCCTCTACAACCCACTCACCTGTGTAAAAAATTAAGATTTTTCATATTGACATGTATTTGGTACGTGGTATTGTAACAAGAAGGATAATAGACTATACAGTACAGTCAGCAGGTCATTACTGCATAATAAACCCCTTACTTCAGACCCCCATCACGTCCGGATCATCCGTCAGGGTGTTATTTTGTAATAATGAATAACTGACTGTATAACTCACATTTCAACACTGCTTCATTGTTTTGTCATAAGTTTCAATATTCAAATTTATATTCACAAAATGCATATACCATTATATTTGAGAAGTTTCAGTTGCTCATCTTTCACCGCTTTGGACAAAACCCAGTGTCTTCAGTGCAAACAAGGAGACAGGGAATAGCATTTGATGTTAATGAGCAATCAACACTTAATAACTAAACACAACAGTGATTAACACATCTAACGTAACAAATGTTTTATACTATTTATATGGGTGTTTCTGCAACTATAGTCACTTTTGAAATAAAAAAAAAAACCTTTAAATATTCATTTTAACCATCACAGTCTATAATGCATTTAAAAATGTACAAAAAATTGCATGTAGTCATTAAGACTTTCTGGAACATGATTTTCATCTCTTCTTACTATATGTCCTTACCGCAACATTACAATAACATTTATTCACTTTTCTTTTTTAATTTCTATGAAAATGTAAGACATTTAAATAGTTATTTTTAAGATTTGTGCATTTTTGTAAATACTGATATTAAAAATCATTTAAAATTAGGAGATTTTACTATTTTCGTTATGCCATGGAAAATGTAAACAGTAACTTTAGATATCAATTGTTTTCATACACAAAAGATAAAATATTTTTTTATGACAGATATTGTAATTTTAATGTGTAAATTTCTACTTAAGTGCTAAAATAATTTTTAAATTCAAAAAAAAATCTGTATAATAATTAAAATAAAACATTGCAGCGGTAATGACATTTTGTGTTGGTAATGACACAATGTTAATGGCGCATGTAAATAATCTAACCTTAACAATAGGCTACGGTAAAGGAAAACAGTAACAGACAAAACAGAAGGAATTGTGTCAAAAACAGTAGAGGTATTGCAGTAAAGACTGGGTCAAAATGATTTTCAGGGTTAAAAAAAAAATACATTTATGAACTTCTATTGTAACAACAAACTGATTTGAGGTCTTCGGTATTGTTTTGTCCTCTAGTTTCTTTTGTCTAACCTCCACTGTCGTCTTTTCAGATTTTTCAGTTAGGAGACACTCTTATCTGCTCTTTTTTCATAACTCTTCATCATATCTGTCTGAGTCTTTTATCATTACCTCTCTGCATTTCTTTCTGTCATCTTATTGTAGATGAATTTGGTTTTGTTTGTGNTTGCTAATACAATGCTATATCAGATATGTACAATAACAATTGTAAAAAATAAAATAAAAAAATAACATTACGATTTCTAGAATTCAATATCAATAGTACATTGATAACTCATTTAATGTGATAGTTTCAGTCTTCTACTATATCTATAATGCAATATATTGTTAGTCCCGAAATTCTTCACATCAGTGAATAAATAGATCACAATTAGTGTTTGGATTTCCAAATGGTCTGGTGGTAGAACTTTTGTTAAGCGTGTCAAAGGTTCCGAGTTCTAATCTGCCCTCGTATAGTTTATTTTTTCCTCATTAAAATCAAAGATGTTCATCAATGTTTGTATATCAAGAGCAGTTACAAGTTTGTGTGCGTTTTATTTTGATTTCACCGGAAAAAAATAGAGTCTCTACAACAACATTAAGCAATAGATTGATGCGGTCTTCTGTGTGAATACTGTGCATGAGCCTTTCACCACTGATAACAGCGGCAACAAACACTTCATGATTTAAAAAACAACATTCCAGAGCCAGATTGCCTCTTATTTAACACAAATGAACGTCAACTGGATATGTTTCATTTGCATTGGGTATATCTGTGCAGCGAGATGTTTCAAAAAAGTGCTGGAGGCAATATCAACCCTGGCAAAAAGTGGTGGGGACCTGTTTCAGCCGTCCCACCTGCAAATTACACCTATGGGTATCATCTAGGGTTGCAAAAACTGCATGTTTATATTTAGTTTACAATAGACTAAAAGGCACAATATGCAAGAGTTTTGGATTAAAATATCCAAAAACCACTAGAACAGTGTTATATATTTTTATATTATCCCATATATTATCCAAGAATGTTTAAATCCAGAGAAATGAGCAATTTTAATCAGGACATGGACCGTGTCCATGCATCGTCTATCAGTGACATCATACCTGATACTCGATTTCCGGTTTTATTTTGTAAAAACCATGGAAACACCAAAGACGCTTTAATATATTGTACGTTTTATTAGACATGGGAACAACTGTTTGGATACATTTATAGACAGAAAACTAATCATTGTTATATAGCTCAAAACGTTTAGTCTTGTTTAAATCTCGTTTTATTGATTTTTTTTTTTTTCGTGACCATGCTTTACCATGCCTCAGACAAAAACACTATTTTGTCAAGTGGCTAACATAGCATAATCAAATGCAGATTTATTTTAGTAACAGTAATACAGAATTTTCTCTGTCATACAATATGTTTTAAAATTAATTGCATTCCATTTAGCAACACAAGCCATCCAGCATTTATTAATATGACATTCTAATATCGACCTAGCTTACTGCAGTGTGCAAGTGTCTCACAGCAGCCGCCGAGCGAACGCACAGAGTAACATTATAACATAATTTTCAACACACTCAAATGTATCCAATATAATAAAACAGCGCTATTACCCCACATAGGCTTGACCGGAAGAAGCGGAAGTGGCGTCTGTGGCATAATAAAAGTTCCACGCTCAATCTCGGTGTCATACGCCTTTGTTTTGAATAGGTGACCTCTAGTGGCAAAAAATGACATATTGTGTCTTTAGTATTTGCAATATACACTTGTCAGCCATAGGATTAAAACCACCTGCCTAATACAGGGCTCCAGACTTACAGTACATTTGAGAGCAGTGGCACTGGTGCCACTAAGTTCTACAGAAGGTGGCGCCAGCACCTGATTTGGTGGCGCTGGGTTTTTTTTTAATAATAAAGGTAATTTAATCATATTAATATTGTTTTGAATGAATACATGCAGTTACTAATAATATCACGTTTATTCATTGGAAATTTGACAGTAAAGCACTGAGCTTGAATTGAGATGCAGATAAAATTAATTTATTAACAGTAACGTGCAAAAACATTTTTATAGGGAAAAATGTAAATATTCTACTCTTATTAAATGTACTGAATCGACCTGTACTGAAAAGAGTGCTCCTTTTATTATAAAAGGAGCACTCTTTACTTGCTTTCTGTGTAATTCTGGTTAATTTCATTTCTTTTTTTAAGTGTTTATTTGCCTATAAGTGTTAGATTTCCTTCATCTTTAAACCTTTAGTTTTACAAATCATTACATTAAAAATAACATTAAAATTGGATAATATTTAGAGCTTTTAAGTGCTGGAAAAAGTGTTAAGCACTTTAAAAAGTCCTTGAAAAGTGCTTGAATTTCACTCTCAAACGTTTGCATGAACCCTGAATTTCTGCCACATTACAATGGTTTTAGTAAGCATTACTACATTAAATCCATGGTGATTTGTGGACTGGAGAGCCTTAACTTTGCTTGTGGCACAGTGTTTCTCCTGGTTTCCACCACTGCAAAGACACTGAAACAATACTAATACATAAAGTCAACAGATGCACTTCTTTACACTTGATGTGTCAGAGGACATTGAGACCAGCAATTCAAACCTATTTGATCTGATATCTGTGGTTTATAGCAGAGAATTCTGCGCTGTATTTGAATGCTTCCCACTAGATCTTGCAGCAATGTTAGTAATTTTTGTTTGCTGTTTCTCATATGAAAAAAATATAAGCAGCTCTTATCAGTTGTGCAATGTGGTGATCACACCAGTGCAACCTCTAACAAAATTTAGTGGCACTGGCAGAAAAAAAAGGTGCAGTTTGGAGCCCTGCAATATCATGTAGGTTCCCGTCATGCTGCCAATTGCAGCTTTGATACGTCCAGGCAAAGACTCCACAAGACCTCTGAATGTGTCCTGTGATATCAGGTTGTGAGGTTGGGCCTCAGATATTTTTCATCAAGCACATCCCATAGATGCTCAATCAGATTGAGATATGGGGAATTTTGAGGCTTAGGCAATGCCTTGAACCCTTTGTTGCAGCTAACTGGCAGCTAGCAAGGTCTAAAACATTTGTTTTGACTTTTAGCACCTACACTGCATATACACATGATGTATTCAACAGTAATATAAACTTATTTTTAAAATGTTGCTTAAAATACACTATTACTGTGCATTATGGTATGGACACACAATAAATACTTCAAAAGAAAAGATGATCTTTATCTTATTTTTCTGGATCTTGTGAGTGGCCTAATGTGGGTTGCCCAATCTGTCAGCCATGTGCTCATGTGCTAATTTCTGTTTCCATAGACACAAGATTTGTTTGGCTTCAAACAAATGTCATATTAAAAAAAAATCCAGTTGTGGTAGGGACTCAAAAGTGGGGGACAGGTGTATTTAGATGGGGAAAAAAAGCATATAAATGAGTAGTAAACAAACAAAAAAAAGAACTTTAAGATGGTGTAAGGTAATATTTATATGAAACAAAATTCATTTGAAATAAAGTCATATTGTCAAAGAATTAGCTCATTTGCAAATATCAGCATAGAGACCAGTTATGGGACACTGTGTTTATATTATCAATCATCATATGACAAATTTGAACCTAAATCTAAAATTTTACTGCTGGGACTTTAAAGTGCACATAGTAGCAGAAACACCCATAAATAGGGGAGACTGGGGAGTGTTGTAACATGGGATCAGTTGTAACACTGTCAGTTTTGTAACACATAGTCAGAATAGAGCTGTGATGTCACCAACATCACACACTCCCATCACCTTTTTGAGCTGAAAGGAGAAGTTTCATGTGACTGTGAGCAACATTGTAGATTTTATGGAGAGAGAAAAAAAAAAAAATTCAGGAAGGACAATTATTTGACTTACATAAAGTAGCAGTTTCTCTCAATTTGATGATTTGCATTCATGCTAACTTCAAACCCACATGCTAAAATGTGTGCTTTAAAGTCAAAATTTAAAGAAATACTATGTTTGTTTGTTTTTGTCACTTTTAATTGTTCACTTTATTCAAAGGTGATTATTCTTTGTTGTTCATAAATTCTTGCATAAATTAGTGTGGATCAAATTTCAGCATTTTATTTCAGCATTGTGCTCTCATTGTTACATCTATCCCCAGCTTGTGTTACAACTCACCCCGGTAGTGGAATAGGTTGTAACATCTAGGCCTAATTCTTTGTATTTGACATTAACTCACATACTCTGTGATTCTGGTAGCCTATATGTCCAAGTGAGTTTTATTTGTAGTAGCCAAATGTGGCTAAGTTCGAGAGATCTAGCTCAAACAACCAGAGTTACTGATGCTTATACAAAAAGGGTTACTTTCATCCCCGGTCTCCCCCTATAGTATGTATGTTGTCAGTTAAGAGACTTTCGGGTTTCCGAAACCAACCTGTCCAGACTTCTTGCGTCAAATGGCTCAGCGAAATGAGCCTCGTCTGGTATTGCGACAGGTCTGTAAGCGTTCTGAATAGCAAAGTTAGTTTGAACAGGTTTAAAAGCAGCCGTAACAAGACTCTATATGTGAATACGTGTTACGTCCATTGGTTACAATGCAATTTAACCTTTATATTTACCTGTGATCCACTGATGTGAACGAAACACAAACAGAAGCCAAAGAACAAAGGCTGATATCGCATCATATCTGTATTTGTGTGCAGGAATCGTCTGAGAAAGGTTAGGCTAGATGAAAATCCTTATTTCTGTCCATCAACTGTAATTTTAATGATTTAGATTATATGCTTTACATCATCTTCCTGTATTCATAAACGTGGACATTGATCTGTCCTTTTGAACTCTTGTGCATTACCTATAAGATGGCCAAGGAGTGAAGTGTTTAGATAAGGAATCATTGACGAAGGACCGTTGATTTATTCACTGCACATGCGCGTGGAACTAAGAATTTTAGTTCCTGCTCCTTGTTTTTCAGCAGGTTTAATGTATTTTTTTTACTAGTCGTAGTACTATACAACATTGGTTTCATTTCTTTGTACCTTGCGATGCTTACAAACTTTTATTAGTTATCGTGCTGAATACGTCTGCCCGTAACATCTGAAATAAACCTGTAGCCTAAATATGGTGTATTGATCCATATAATGTGTTAACTTACCCTGTTGCGAGCCAGACTATTCAACATTCTCCATGTTCGCTGGTTGTAAAAGGCATACAGTGCTGATTATTTTTTTTTTTTTACTTTTAACAAATATAAATTCACAATTTAAAATGATCACAAGGTTTAAGGGTTCACTTGCACAGAACACCTGAATGATTTCAGCTACACTGATTTCCAATAGCAGAGCAGACAAATATTCTTAAAAAGACTAAATTAATCTGCTCATCATATAAAGCAATCGTGTCTCTTCAGAAAATTTGGATTAAACTGCTTAATATGGATTATTTTACAAACTTATGAAATTTCTGAAAAGTCAAAGTGGTGGTTGCATAGTGGTCTATGGAGGTACAGAAATCAGATTTCATAAAAAATATCTTCATTTGTGTTCCGAAGAGAAACGCTAGTCTTACGGGTTTGGAACAACACGAGGGCGAGTAAACAATGACAGACTTTTCATCATGAACTAACCCTTTAAAGGTACTAAAGAGGATGTTTTGTTTTATAAATTTTTGTATAGTTTATAGTTTTCTGATAAAAGACTATTTATTAGGTGCACTGAAAGGAATAATATTAATATACATCATCTGTGCACGAGGTAGGGCCTTAAAAACATTAGCCAATCGTTTACGCGATCATCGCATAAACGATTGGCCCTCTGGCTTGTCAATCACTGCCATTACGTTCCTTGTGAGAGACGTGCGCGGATTGGCCCTCTGGCTTGTCAAACACTGCCATTACGTTCCTTGTGAGAGACGTGCGCGGCTGCGCGCTCCAGTAACTTTCCACACTCCACAGGCGCCGCATGCAATGTTTTTGTCAGGAGTAACAACTGCAGATTATGAGTTACCTGCGGTGAGTCCGACATAATGAATCCACTAACACGACACAGCGAATGCCGGTGGTAAACACTCGTGTTCCAATACTCGTGCACGAGCTTTGGTAGGCGTTCCCTCGAAATGAGCTGTGAAGGAGGGGGGTTGTTCTTACGCATGCGCTCATTTCAAAAACTCAGTAACAGTCTTTGGTTTCTCAGTCGACGAAAAGATCCTCTGTATCACCTTTAACTTTTAACTTCTAAAGGGGTGTGGGAAGGACCTGTCATTGGTTCTTCACAGGATGACAGCAGTTGTAGGTGATTCCTTTGATTGTGCTGTTGTTGGAAAGACCAAAAGAGATTATTTTTCCTCTTTCCAGTACTTAACTGGGCACACTGATTAAGCTTTGTGACCAAACCAAATTATTTTAGTTGAAACTAGTTTTTTTTTCTCTCTCTCTCTTTACAATTGGTCGTGAGAACTGCCTGCTACCCCATCTCCTTTTTTTATGTAACCGTACTAGATTCAAAAAACAGTTTTTGCATGGATTTCGCTTTGTGCACAGTGTTGTCATGCTGGAATAAAACAGGACACTCTACAAAACTGCTGCAACAAAGTTGATAGCATAGAATTCTCTAAAACAGGGATGAGCAACTCCAGTCCTGGAGGGCCAGTACCCAAGGACTATAACGTTATTGTATGGTGTAACATTAAATGGATAGTTCTCAAAACTATCATCATTTACTCACCCACGTGCATGTTCCAAACCTTTATGACTTTCTTCTTTGTTTTTTTGCTAAATGTCCACTCTGGTCCTAGGCCCTCTGTCCTAGAGTTTAACACCAACCCTGACCAATCACACCTGCCTGTAATTCTCAAGGCTTTGGTTAGATTTTTCAGGCGTTTTAGAATAGGGTTTGAGATCAACTCTGCAGGAAAGTGGCCAGAGTTGTCCATCCTTGTAATAAGGGGTGTCCAAATACTCCTGGACATAGCGTGTGTCCTGGTTTTGGAATTATTTTAGTGTAATTCCATGTTTCTTGTTTGTCATAATTGTAGCCATTTTTGTACGAGAACACAAAACAAACAAACAAACAAACAAAAAAATCTAAGGCAGCATGATTATTGGCCTGCATAAGAGATTTGCATCAGATGTTTGACAAATCAAAAGGTATTTCTACAAATTTCTGTTTGATCCTGTTTGGCTGAATTAACACACACACATGAAAAACATCATGTCAATAATGTTCTTTAATGTCAATATGTACATCACCTGAAAGAAAAAATAAAATTTTAAAAATAAGTGAAATAAATACAATATGATACAATTTCCACAATGTCTTTAAAAAGTTTTATGGAATATTTTTTTCCCTCCATCTGGAGCAGAGAGATGTGATTTCATGGATTCAATCTCATCTACATTCATTCACCTCATTCGATTTTATAAATATAGATTTATTTCTTCACCTTTTGCTCATGTACTACCCATTCAACAAAAGGCAAAGAGCGGTCTGAGACGGGAACAGATGGAGGGAGAGGAAACGTCTCGCAGAAGCAACGACCTGCCAAGCCTCAGTGCAAATGTGCTCAAAGTTCCACACAAACGTAATGAATGAGTTTATAATACATCGAGCTAAAGAAACGCATAACACTGAGTGCGTCTGAGGTAATGCCATGTGGTTCGCAACACTAACAGGACAAAAAGTGGCTTAGAAATGGATAATGTGCAGGTCATCATTATATCTTGTATAAAGAAAACCAAGCCAGTTTTTAGGACCATTAAGATGGTTTGCACAGTAACGTTCTTGACAATTAAGCACATTTAAGGTTCCTTTCCCCAATTCTCAGAAGAGAAACAAATCCCATACCCTTCTCATACATTTAATGTGGAAATACAAGTTTCATTTCAACTTTAAAGTATTTAGAAGTACCACATATTTAATTTAATGAAAAACAAAAAAACCCTGATGATATTCATTACTGTACACCAGTTATAGGAAGTCTGAGGAAAAGGACTTGAGTGTCATGAAATGTTCTTAATGGTCCTAAAAACAGGCGCTTGATGACCTAGACATTTCTTCATGAAATCTGGGTTTCCATTGGGCAAGAACATTCGAACGGCTCGCTAATGCGTGAAACACTTCAGACACTATGGAGAAATGGAGCTGGTGTTTTTCACTCTACCAGAGAGAAACAGAGGGGCTTTCGTGCGTTTCCTTCAAAATGTCGTGCACTCCCTGAAGCATCACGTACAAGAACTCGAGAGGAAATGCCAACCATTGGAGACAAGCATGGGCACATCACGCGCTTCAGGACATGTCTGTAGACGTCAGCTTCTTCATGTTCCTGCGCTGAGCTAGACTGGAGGCAGCTACGGGTTCCAGAACCGGCTTACACGTCTTGTGGTTCAATGCAGAGTATGTGGCAGCCATCGCTCCCTATGAGAGACACCATCAAACTCAAGCAGCACTTCGATCTAAAGACCGGGCATGGAATCAAACAGAAACTCAAGCCATACCTTGACCAAATGAGGTGCTTCGTGGCGCGTGAGCTGAAAGTGTGGGTTTTGGTCCCGGCAGGCGATCCACGAGTGTTTCAGTACCTGTTCTGCTGAGTATCGCTGATGAGGGTCCACGTGCAGCATATGAGACAGCAAGTCCTGTGAACACACAATGTCTCAAAAGTTCCACTTGCTTAAAAAACCCAGAGTGTGTCCAGATACTGATGGGATTTCTGTACACTGCCCCTGAAAAGCACTCAAACGACCATACAAAAAAAAAGTGAGTGAGTGAAGTGACATGTGGCCAAGTGGAGTATGGTGACCCATACTCGGAATTTGTGCTCTGCATTTAACCCATCCAAGTGCACACACACAGCAGTGAACACACACACCGTGAACACACACCCGGAGCAGTGGGCAGCCATTGCTGCGGCGCCCGGGGAGCAGTTGGGGATACGGTGCCTTGCTCAAGGGTCTCACCTCAGTCGTGGTATTGAGGGTGGGGAGAGCGCTGGACATTCACTCCCCTCACCGACAATCCCTGCCGGACCTGAGATTCGAACCCATGACCTTTGGGTTACAAGTCCGACTCTCTATCCATTAGGCCACGACTGCCCCACATATGGTGAACGTGATTTTTCCATGTAGAACCTGTTCCTGGATCAACATCCTTGTTGATCTTGCAACAACATTTCTAATCAACCAATCATATTAGGGATAGGTATAGGTATATGTTTACAGTTAAAGACAAGTTTAGGCTTACAACAAGGGTTAGGGGCTTCTACAACCATCAGGTTCAGAGGTAGGGACAGGGTTAGGACTACGTTTTTGAACAGGAATGTTGTTCAAGGATCAACAAACTCAAGTTTATTCAGCAAAAATCCTGGCCCTTATTAGCTTTAGTTTAAATGAATGTGCTCCTCTGAACTAGTGCTATTGACATCCAATCAAATACAATAACCACTATAGATTGTTATATTATGTACAATTATGTAGTTCAAGAAAACAACTGGATGTGAACAAAATTTGACAACAATAGTGCCCAAAGATACCCTGTAGAAGGGAACATGTGATACTCTTTCCTTCTAATCTAGATCTTCAAGCAAGTCTTGAGAAGTGCATGCTGTGGAACAAAATGTGCAACATCAGTAAGGACACCTACATCTGCTCCAAGTTGAATAAATGTAACAAACGTTTCCGTTTGTATGTATTACGAATGTGCGTGTTGATTCAGGTCACAGTAGAAAGAAAGTAACAGACTCACAGTACAATAGTGAGTATGTAAGGCTTATATGAACACCAGATTCAGCACTATCAGATCAAAATCATGTTCCAGCGTACATGGTGTCATGAAGGCCTCTAAGCAGTAGCGACTCCTGACCACAAATTTAGGTGGGGCAGACTCTGGGTTGTAGCACTTCTGACGTAGAACTCGAAAGCACTGAACGTAAACAGCGTAGGAGAATGACAGGGGAGATTCTTTCTGTTTTGTTTTTTCGTACAAAAAGTATTCGTCACTTCATAACAAAGGTTGAACCACTGTAGTCACGTTGACTATTTTAACGATGTCTTTTCTACTTTTCTGGACCTTAAATGACGGCAATTACATTGATTTCATCAAAAATATCTTAATTTTTGTTGCGAAGATTAGCGAAGGTCTTATGGGTTTGAAACGACATGAGGGTGAGTACTTAATGACAGATATTACATTTTTGGGTGAACTAACACTATGTGAATATTTAAGCTATGTAATTAATATATAATTAGGATTAACCATTTGAAAGTTTTACATTCAAATTGCTGAACATGCAAACACACTTTCGACGCTTTTCAGCCTGAGGGTGTAGGTCTAATGTTGATTGACAGGCTCGACACATGCATAGAATGCTGTTTTAGAATGCATACCTTAATACAGAATTTATTGTGTTTGAATGTTCACTTAGAATGTTATGGTTTATGAAGGAAAGTGAATCCATGCCAATTCTCAGAACAAACATAACACAAAATTAACAAAAGGATTCACAGGCTATATTCACATAAGTACGTTTAATGTAAAGGATTTCTCCTTTTACTACTTTGCTACTTCACAAACCCCCTGTTAAAGAAGAACAGATGCTTGCACAATCTGACTTACTAGATGCTGAACTGAAGCAGGTTTAACTGAAGGTTTAAGGTAACAAAAACAAGCAGGAAAGAATGAGTTTTTGCCCCAATGGCTTTCAATTAAGGCACGCTGCATTTCCATTTTATAATGGATAAATCATATATAATAGATATCATAGGATATTGCACTACTGTATTTTGTTATATATTTTATGTTGCATTTTATTTGATATTTTTTAAATATTCTATACGCTTATGAAACTTTTCTTACTTAACTGTTGTGATTTCATAAAACAACCAAAATGGCAGGAGCTTTAGCAGTATCACATTTCTGCTTGACAAGCCATGTATAGGGTTCCCACACCTTTACCAAATTCATTTCCCAGATTTTCCCAAAGCTTTTCAAACCGCTCATACTCACTAGTTAAAGGGGACCTATTATGCCCCCATTTACAAGATGTAAAATAAGTCCCTGATGTCCCCAGAGTGTGTATGTGAAATTTTAGCTCAAAATATCCCACAGATAATTTTTTATAGCATGTTAAAATTGCCACTTTTTGGGGTTGAGCAAAAACGTGCCATTTCAGTGTGTGCCCTTTAAATGCAAATTACTGCTGCTGCGCTCGGCCTAAGAAGGCGGAGCTTCAAGAGCTCGTTCTCCCCTGTTAGGATTCAGTCAGGACGCACTATAAATGTCAGAAACTGCGAATATATGCTGCATGGAGATAGAACAGGGTATAGTTTAGTTTAATTACGGTTGTAACTTATATTGTCTTCTTGTTTTTATCCACTATATTAGTACAAGCCAGTTTACCGATGAGTTTTATAACGTTTATTGTACTTCACACAAAATATGAAGCGTCTGTCTTCACTCTAGAAAATCACTGTAAGAGCTTAATAAAACACAGTGCAAGTGTGCATTAAAATATTATCCATAAACTCTCTCTCTCTCTCTCCCTTGCATTATCATCAAGATACACAGCGAAGTACACAGAAACACTCATTACAACTAACAGTAAACAAATATATAAAGACATTATGCTTTCTCGGGTGGTGCTTAATAAACTGGTAAACTTTATATCCGTAAATCAACTCCGATGAACTGTAATAAAGTGCCCTCACCTTTATTACTGTCGTATCCAGTATCACTCTGGAGACTGTATGTTTTGCACTGTCCCTTTGTATTGACATTCTTCACAAAGCAGTCCGGTATGAAATGATTCGCACAGACATAAATAAATTTCGGTAGAGTTGAGGGAGCTTTTTCTTCAAAAACAAAATTAATCCACCTCGTCTTCAGCGGCTCAGATTGAGGGAGTAAATGGAGAGAGCTATGTGGATTAATACATCCAGCTACAGAACACCTAAAACGCTTGGGAGACGTTCTCATCAGTGCAGCAATGGTGGACTGTACAACTGGCTGTGAACACGCTCAGGGCAGTTCTATGTTAAAACGGCAGTGTCTGTCAACATTCGTGGGCGGGGTCTGTGGCTTGTGTGATGTCACACTGCCAGGGATCTGGAAACGGCATGTTCTGAGACAATGCTTATGATTTATGGGGATAAAAAAAAAAAAAGGAGTGGTTGGATTTTTATCATTACAGGGTGGTTGTGTACACACACTCCCAACACACATTTATGTCCAAACACCATGCAAAAGTGGATTTTGCATAATAGGTCCCCTTTAACAACAACAAACATTATAGAGATTGCACTTAAAGTAATTTCTAGTTCAAATATTATATCTGTAATATGATTTAAGAGCAGAAAAAATTCGGAATCGTCATTATTCTGACATGAATGCATTATAACTAAGAGAATGGGGCTAATTGTTCTTTTAAAGGATTCCTCTGCTACCTTTGAGGAGTCCGACACAGAATCCCAGTTTCCTCCGCTCAGGGAGAATTTTCCACTGCCGATGCGCAACAGAATCTCCTCTGGTGTGTCATTGGGTCCGTTGGCGAAGGGTGTGTATCTACACAGAAAATAAAAGATAAAAGACATTAATACATAAAACTGATTTTTTTTCCCATGAAAACAGAAGACTGTTCAGATGACTTCTGTAAAGTGCCAGATTGTGTATAGATGCTGTGATAATTACATTGCTGTGGTATAAATAAGATTCGCCCCTCAAGCATCATTGATCCATGTTTTTGTACGTTTTGCGATTAGATTTTTTTTTTATTTCATAAAATTGCAAGTTAAAATGTTTCATTATATTCTGAATAGACAGTGATTGCTGTCATTTCAAAATGAATATTACCTAGCATAAATTATTTAAATTTAGTCTTATTAAAGTAAAACAGAAAAATAAAATGGCAGACACAACAGCACCCATTTCTGAATAGCCTATTGTTTGATTTAAAGGGGACCTATTATGCCCCATTTTACAAGATGTAAAATAAGTCTCTGATGTCCCCAGAGTATGTATGTTACGTTTTAGCTCAAAATACCTCACAGATATTTTTTTATAGCATGTTAAAGTTGCCACTTTTAGTGGTTGAGCAAAAACGAGCCGTTTCAGTGTGGTCCCTTTAAATGCAAATGAGCTGCTGCACTTGACCTAAGAGGGCGGAGCTTCAAGAGCTCGTTCTCCCCTGTCAGGATTCAGTCAGGACGCACAATAATGTCAGAAACTGCGAATATATGCTGCGAATATTATGCGAATATATGCGAATAATCCTTGAGTAGCATATTTTTAGCACAGTTTCTGTTTTGTATTGTCCCTTTGAATTGATATTCGTTCACAAAGCAGTCCGGTGTCAAATGATTCGCGCAGACATAAACAAATTTTGACAGAACCGAGGGAGCATTTTCCTGGAAAACCAAGTTAATCCACTTCGTCTTCAGCAGCTCAGATTCAGGTAGTAAATTGAGAGAGCTATGTGGATTAATCCATCCAGCTACAGAACACCTAAAACGATTCTCGTCAGTGCAGCAATGGCGGACTCGCTGTGAACGTACTCAGGGCGGTTCTATTTTAAATCGGTCTGTCTGTCAACACTGTGGGCGGGGCCTGTGGCTTTTGTGACATCACACTGCCAGGGATCTGGAAACCGCTTGTTCTGAGACACTTCTTATGATTTATGGGGATTAAAAAAAAAAGGAGTGGGTGGATTTTTATCACTATAAAAGGTGGTTTTGTTCACAGACTGCCAACACACATTTATGTCCAAACACCATGCAAAAGTGAATTTTGCATAATAGGTCCCCTTTAAATGGACTAAATAACAAATAAATGTAAGAAACAACATTTCTAAATAAACAAACTTTATATTTACAATTTAATATTATAGGTTTGTTTCAAATTAATCAGGAAAAAAAATATTATATTTGCAGCTCGTCAGAAATATAAAGCATCTGTCACCTGAAGATGCATTATCTAAGTTACCGTTGACAAAATGAAAGGTAACAAACTATTTTTACGTTACTTCTGTATCTGAATCAATAAAGCAGTAATTGACTCTGATTTAAAGATTTATTTTGTGATACACAAAAACTAATGCAACAATCTGATTTTTTTAAAGGATGTCATTGTGCATACCATTTTATCTGTAAAAGGCCAATTGGATGGAAGACAGCAAATTACTCAAACTTTTTTATGCATTTTCACTTTGTCGATAACAGCGCAAAAATGGATAAAAACTGACCCCGCCAACATGGTGTAGAGCAGGACTCCCAGACTCCAGATATCACAGGCAGCATCATAGCCCTGCCGCATCAGTACCTACAACAACAGACAAAGCCTGTCAATTCAGTTTAGGACATGTTCTGGACATTAAGTATATGCGCAGCAGTTGATTCCTCACTTCAGGAGCAACGAAGTTGGCGGTATAACAGGGTGTCAGCAGCAGTCCGTTGTCTCCTCTCAGCTGCTTGGCAAAGCCAAAGTCACAGATGCGTATGGAGTCAGGGTTTCCTGAATCGTCCATGTAGAGGATGTTGCTGGGCTTCAGGTCCCTATGCACCACCTGCGTCAGGAACACAGCCTGTCACAACACCAGTTCATTCCAGTGGCTTCTATTGATTTAAACTTGTAAACAGGGCTGGGTGATATGGAATAATTACATTTTTAAGATCAAAAATGAAGAGGTCTAAAACTGTGGTTCTCAACCAGGGGGCCAGTGACAACTAGGGGACCTAATAAGACTTAAAAATGTCAATATTTTCGTACAGTCAGGCTCACTAAAAGTGGCACTAATATCTGCCAAATAATATCTGCTAGATATAATAAAACTTTATTTTAACTTGAATTGAGTTATCAAAATGTCAAATCTGCACTTTTTTCATAAAACAAAAACACATGATGTGTAAACAAATAATAATAATAATAAAAAAAGAAGTGCCAAGACTGTAGAATATGGGTCTGTGTCTCACTCCTTGGCAGTGCAAGTAGTCCACAGTTTTGGTGATAGTGTACAGCACAGCGCTGGCCTCTCGCTCAGAGAAGAACTTCTGCCTAAGGATCTTATCCAGCAGCTCACCGCCTTTCATGAGCTCCGTCACTAGATACACGAAACGACCCTCGTCATACACCTGAGTGATACACACACACACACACAAAATGATGCCTTAGTTACACTAACACAGAGCTGAAACGTTTGAAATCAGGATCATGTCACTCACATCCTTCAGTGTGATGATGTTGGGATGCTGCCCATACCGCATTAGGATCTCAATCTCCTCCGATGGGTCTCGCTTACTTTTGTCAATAATCTATTACATCACAGTAAAAAGTTACACGAGAACATAGCATGGACATACACGTTCACGTGAAAGTTGTGTTCAACAGTATCTTCTAGAACAGACTCATTAAGATATCAGAAAATATTATTTTAGGGTGTCATGTCTCACCTTCACAGCAAACTCCATGGCGGTGACCCTGTGTATGCAGCGTTTGCATATGGAGTATGAACCCACGCCGATGTCCTCCTTCAACTCGTACATGTCAGAAAACTGAGCTGAGCCACCATGCATCTGACACAGCACACAAATGCCTTAAAAATCTATATACATACATTTATACATATGTTACCAATCAAAAGTTTGGTATCAGCACGATTTTTTGTTTGTGATAGCAGATTATGATGTTCACCAAGGCTACATTTATTTTTAATTTTATTTTTTCCTGTGATGTTCTATTTTCTGTCTTCACTGATAATAGTTTTATTATGCTCAAGAAGCTTATTTTTATAATTACAGCTGAAAATGGTCATTGTAGTGTGAAAACCGCAGTACACTGTCTTTTTTTTATATTCTTTGAAGAACATTTACTTGAAACATTATAAATGTTAGAATGTTTATAGTTATAAGTCTGAATATGTTTATAAATATATCATATATATAGTTATAACTCTAAATATATAGTTATAAACCTGAATATATAAATGTAAATCTGAATATATTAGTTATAACTCTGAATATATAAATGTAAATNAAAACACTTTTGCTGCTATTAAGGTGGATACAGGTACTTATATATATATATATATATATTTTACACTTACAAATAAAATATAAACAATTCATATATATCTAACTGAATTAGAAATATTGTGAATTACCTGTACTATAGGGAGAATGTTGACAAGTGGGGCACTTTTGCTTTCCTCCAGGGAGACTGGAGCAACAAAACTGAAGCCTTTAAAGAGCTGGTGAGCGTTTGCACTGGGGGGAATGCCTGGAGAATCTGCTCACAAGAAACACACAAATACAACTGAAGTCATCATAGTACTGCTAGCAGATACATGTGTCACATGTGTCAGCACTGACTAGCTCCCATGTAATCTCTCTAAAACCCATTCTCCATCATACCTTTGGGAGTTTTGGCTGTGAATTCTGGGTCGAAGCAAAAAGTGTCATCTGGTTTCCCTGCAGCAGGTTTGAATGGAGGCTGAAGTTCTCTTCTGTACAATTTCTACACAGACAAAAAAAAATAAATAGTACATGCTACTCCAATAAAATATGTTCCACTTGACACACAAAAAGGTAAAGCCTGATCACCAGCCAGACTTACGTCAACATGAAAAGACATTCAAAACCCATTGTACAATGTGATGGATTTCTGAATGAAGCAGAACATTCAGGACTGGATTTTGTTGCATATGACAACAGAGTCAGAGCTGAACGTGAGTTTAGAGTGGACTGTTGGTGTCATGGGGGCCTGAATGTCAAGTTCACCCTTCAAATCATCTACTACTGCTAACCCTTCCTTTTCAAATCTATCCTTATTTGCTATTACTGATGTAATCTAATATACTGTTACATTCATGTTAGTCATCAGAAATTACAATTTCAGAAAGTTACTAACAACAGTAACTTACACCAAAGCCACTAGATGACAAGCCTGCAACCATTAGCTTAACGGACGATGCTAACGCTGTGGCTGCCAGTACGCAGGAAAGGAGACAAGAGGCCATTTTTTGTTTTTTAATGGATGTCAATGGAGAAGAGGCTTCACTACACTGAATAAACCGCTTTTGTGAGGAAACAGCTTATCATTTAATGAATCGACTGCCTGTCTGCTAATCTTCAACATGTTTTACTCTAAACAATACATTTGTTGGGAACGCTATGTAGATTTTACTATGATAAAAAGGTAGGGAATGTCGCGACAGGTAGGACTCATTTACGTCATTACCCCAGTATTTAATAGTACTATTGAGTGATATTGTAGTTTGTAAAAAGTAAGTAGAAATTACCGATGTTTTCTTTGGCTTTCAGGTTACCAGTTATAATAAGACTTGAATGGTAATGACTATTATAACTGCATGTATGCACATGACGCTGATATTATGCATTATATTGAATAAAGAAAAAATAAATAATTTAATTATTGTGTTACATATACATATAATTAATGAATTAAATATGTATTAAATTACAATAAAGTTTTGACATTACTCTTAAATGTGGTTTAATGCACCCTACAGTGAACTTTGCAGCTAATAGAGATATTCACGCTTTTTTTTATTTTATTTTTATTTTATTTTTTTTCGCTCAGTAAAGCACATTCTACAAACAATGCAGTCCTACTGTACATGGATATAACACCAAATATAAAACATTTATTCACATGACCAGCGTGCTAATCCACAAGAAACTGTTTGACGTAAACTGTAACTGCCTGTCATAAAACTTTGAACGGCAGGCACTGGCGTCAATGCCATTATACGATAGGCTGAGAGGTACCGCACGTGATCCAAGTTAGTCGTTACGCTTTCTCCAATGGCAAGAGATACAGACCCTCTCATCTGCCTATAATAATAATAATAATACAATCTCTGCTTACACTATATGGACAAAAGTATTGGGACACATCACTTAGTTATATTGAATTCAGGCATTTCAATCAGACCCATTGCCACAGGTGTATAAAATCAAAAACCTAGCCATGCAGTCTGCATTTACAAACACTTGTGAAAAAAATTGGGTCATTCTGAGGAGCCATTAAAGAATGGTACTGTGATAGGATGCCACCTTTGCATTAAGTAATTTAGGAACAGCAGCAACAAAGCAGAAGACTATGTAAAATCACAGAGCGTGCTGAGGCACATTGGTGCGTAAAAGTCGGCCATGCTCTGCTGATTCCATAGCTGAAGAGTTTCAAACTTCCACTGGCATTAATAAAACTGTAGGAGCTTCATGGAATGGGTTTCCATGGCTGAGCAGCTGCATGAAAGCCTCACATCACCAAGTATAATGCCAAGTGTTGGATGGAGTGGTGTAAAGCATACCACCACTGGACTCTGGAGCAGTTGAAACATATTCTGTCGAGTGACGAATCACACTTCTCCATTTGGCAGTCTGATGGGCGAGTGTGTTTGGCAGATGCCAAGAGAACATTACCTGCGTTAGTGCATTGTGCCAAGTGTAAAGTTTGGTGGAGAAGGGATAATGGTATGGGGCCTTTTTTCAGGGGTTGAGCTAGCCCCATACTTCCATTAAAGGAAAATGCTTCTGCATACCAAGATATTTTGGACAATGCAATGCTTCCAACTTTGTGGGAACAGTTTGGGGAAGGCCCTTTTCTATTCCAGCATGACTGTGCCACAGTGCACAAAGCAAGGTCATGGTTGGATGAGTTGTGTGTGTCAGAACATGACTGAACCGCACAGAGCCCTCAACCCCATCAAACACCATTGGGATGAACTGGAATGGAGATTTCAAGCCAGGCCTTCTTCTCCAATATCATTGACTGACCTCATAAATGCTCTACTGGAGTAATGGGCAAAAATTCCCACAGAAACAATCCAAAATCTTGTGGACACCCTTCCCAGAAGAGTGGAAGCTGTTATAGCTGCAAAGGGTGGACCAACTACATGTCAATGTCTATGTATTTAGAATGTGACATCATTTTAGTTCCTGTTAGTGTAATGATCAGGTGTCCCAATACTTTTGCCCATATAGTGTATGTGTAACCACTAAACAAACAAGTGATCAAGTGATCATTAAACATCATCAAACACAGATTGATCTGGCACACCATCTGGCCGGCCACCACACTCAAGCAATGGAGAATGAGCCCTTGGCTAAGAGTAGTGTACAACGGTAGGTTAACTGAATCTTACATTCCAATCAATGGTGGAGAAAAATGTGTGTCGTTTGATCTCCTCCACTCCGTCAGGACCTGCTCCTGCAACAGACCAGTTATGATAATTACCATACGGGTGACAGTTTGTTTTCATTAAAATTCAACAACCCATGGTCTAGTATTTTCTAGTCCAGTGGTTCCCAAACTGGGGTACGCGAGGTGACAAAAGGGGGTACGTGAACAAAATGCTGAGTAGTTCATTTAATTCTACATTAAAATATAAAAATAGTGCATGTATTTCTAACTGCCAAAATTCCGTAAATCCAGTACATTTAATCAAATTACCTCATCATTTGCAGTCAAAAATGACTGTATACTATCCACACAAGCAGCATGCATATGATAGATTGCGTGCAGAGTCTGCAGCCTTAAATCGCGCTAAATTACTGCCGTTCTCGACAATGCACCTTTGTAAAAGTGGGGATTTAGCACTTACTCACATGAAGAACAAATATAGACACAGATAGTGGATTAATTTTGATTTAAGACTCAAACTTTCTCCGATACAAAAACATACCTTGGGTGAGTTCTTGTATTTAATTAATATGTACGCCCCCAATATTTGCATATGCCAGCTCATGTTCAAGGCATTACACAAGGGCAGGACGTCTGGATGTGCACAGCTGAATCATCAGACTAGGTAAGCAAGCAAGGACAATAGCGAAAAATGGCAGATGGAGCAATAATAACTGACATGATCCATGATAACATGATATTTTTAGTGATATTTGTAAATTGTCTTTCTAAATGTTTCGTTAGCATGTTGCTAATGTACTGTTAAATGTGGTTATCGCTATTTTCATTTTTAAACACTTGCAGTCTGTATAATTCATAAACACAACTTTATTCTTTATAAATCTCTCCAACAGTGTGTAATGTTAGCTTTAGCCCGTTAGCCACGGAGCACTATCAAACTCGTTCAGAATCAAATGTAAACATCCAAATAAATACTATACTCACATGATCTGATGTATGCATGCAGCATGCATGACGAACACTTTGTAAAGATCCATTTTGAGGGTTATATTAGCTGTGTGAACTTTGTTTATGCAATGCCTAAATCGGCGCATATTTAATGGTGCCCCAAAATAGCCAGTTAAAAAAATTTAAAAAAATCTAGGGGGTATTTTGAGCTGAAACTTCACAGACACATTCAGGGGACACCTTAGACTTATATTACATCTTGTAAAAAACGTTCGATGGCAGCTTTAAAAGTTTTACTTAGTTTTACCATCATTGCATATTTCTCTATTGAAAATGTTTTTATTTAAAACATTATTTATTTTATAAAGTTATTCATAAAGGTAAAAATTTGCACTGGAAAAATCAATTTAGGGGGCAAATATTGTCCCTTAATGGTAAAGGAGTGACTGCATTCTAAGTGGAAGAGAGGGGGTACACAGAAGGATGGTAATCCCTTCAGGGGGTACTCCACTCTAAAAGGTTTGGGAACCACTGTTCTAGTCAACTGTGAACAGAAACACAGGTGACTTACCTAAACGATTTGATGGATTTCTTTTGAAGAGCATTCGTAAAAGACTTTGTGCTTCCAAACTTAAAAACTGTGGCATTCCAAGCTTAGCTCTGATGTACAGGAACAAACAGGAAAAAAAAAAATAAAAATAGAAAAAGCAACAATATTACAAGCATTTTATGTGCATGGTCATCATGACCACTAAAACAATAAACTGAAGTATTCCTTATAGGTTATTCAGTTTACGAGTCAATTACATTTTTCTATCTGGCAGCCTCAATAAGAGATTTGACCAATTAAGCATCACACTGGCATGATTTAGTAGCCACACTCACTTGAGGATCATGTTCATAGTCTCATTCCTGTCTTTTCCTTGGAACGGTAATGTGCCGGTCAGCATTTCAAACTGAAAAAAAAAAAAAGAAAAAGAAAACAACAACTATCAAACAAGCCGCATTTACTCGGGCAAATTATCTAAGCACTACTACTGTCTGGGAATCCAATGTGTGATTAAGGTAAATGTTCTCTTTTAGTCAATTCAAGACCATATGGTCACACTAAAGATGCCACAAATGTCTCAGTGTTTTTTGTCAATACATAAAGACCAGCCTCACCTAAGACACTTGAACCCTACCTTACCAGACACTCGACTCTAGAAAAATGGCTCAAAAAGGTAATATTTAAGTTTTGGCTTATGATTCTACAACTGTAAAGGTCTAGAATGAATTTTTTTTTGTTCTGAATCTCCAAGTAGCGAGAAACAAAATGTACCCATTTTCATTTCAGCCCATAAAACATTTTCAGGATCATCCTTGGCCTTTACAGAGTGATTGACTCTTGCATTGTCAGTACAAGAGCTTGACCAAAAATTGATGCACCTCTTGATGGAAATAAATGTTATGATGTTATTTCCATCAAGAGGTGCATCGATTTCTGGTCAAGATCTTGTATTGACAATGCAAGAGTCAAGCACTCTGTAAAGTCTACTCCAGCACATCCCAAAGACTTTAAGAATTTTAAGAATTTAAGGTCTGGACTCAGCCAATTCATGTGTGAAAATTTCACAATTTGAGCCAGATGAATCTTGACATTGTCATCCTGGAATATGGCCATAATGTGTATTCCTACATGGTTGTTTAAGAAATGAACAACTACACACTCCAATTAGGGATAGAGGAACTGTTGCCAAACATATAACATGCTAGAAACATAATAAAATCACTGCAATTATGGTCCAATCATAGACTCTTAAGCATTTGCCTATTTAAATCCAAACAGCAAATTTTTTGGCTAGGCATGATCATTTTGGTCACTATAATCACGATCAAAATGATCACGGTTATCAATATTATCACATTATTGTTAACGTGCTGGAAATTTTCAAAATGTACTGAAAACGTACAGGAATTTTATTGTGTTTTATCGTCAAACCGGTAACCTTTAATCCCTAAGATATAACTTTGCATTTTCCAAACATGCTCATAACAGGATAGTCATTAAGGTCTTGCTGTGATGAGCTCCTACCATTAAGACGCCGAGAGACCACCAATCAGCACTCTGTGTGTGACCTCTCCTGTTGACCACCTCAGGGGCCATATATTCCACAGTGCCACAGAAAGAGTATGCTTTTCTGTCCTGATCTACAGATTCTTTACTGAGCCCAAAGTCTGCAAAAGGCACATCAGCACATTAGTCGTATTTGCATTAAGTCACAAAGCTAAAGCAGACTCTGCTCCTGGAGAGACACGTTCCTGCAGAGTTTCCTTGAAAATTGGTGTTAAAGGATTAGTTCACTTCAGAATGAAAATTTCCTGATAATTAACTCACCCACATGTCATCCAAGACGTTTATGTCTTTCTTTCTTCATTCGAAAAGAAATTAAGGTTGAGGAAAACATTCCAGGATTTTTCTCCATATATCAATGGGTTGAAGGTCTAAATTGCAGACTCAGTGCAGCTTAAAAGGGCTCAATATGATCCCAGCCCAGGTCTGTCTAGAGAAACGACTGGTCATTTTCTAAAAAATATAATAATATACTTTTTAACCACAAATGCTCGTCTTGCACTAGTTCTGCGATGCGCCACACATTACATAATAACGTTGGAAAGGTCATGCCTGACGTAGGCAGAAGTACCGTTGTAGGGCGAAAAACTCCATCTCATTTTCTCCTCCAACTTCAAAATCGCCTGACATCGTTGTTTTACCTTTTTTTGTAAAGGGGCGTTTGACTTGCACGTTCGCTTTGTAGACACTGCCTGCCTACATCACACATGACCTTGATTACGTAATGCGTGGTGCATCGCAGAGCTAGTGCAAGAGGAGCATTTGTGGTTAAAATGTAAATACATTTTTTTTTATTTTATTTTTTTTAAATGAGCGATCATTTCGCTAGACAAGACCCTTATTCCTCGGCTGGGATCATGTAGAGCCCTTTGAAGCTGCGCTGAACCTGCAATTTGGACCTCAACCCCAGTGAAGTCCACTATACTGTGTTCCAAATTATTATGCAAGTGACATATCAGTAGGATTTCAGTACAATAAACAATCAGATTTTAGTTTTTCTAAAAAGTGTTTGTTTGTTTATTTATCCATGTCTTTTTAGATAACTGGTCTCAATCTCAGACAAAATAGATTGCCAGGTACTTAGGTAAATGGAAACCCTCCTTAAAGATGTTGTTCCACATTATTAAGCAAGTCACAGTTCTCATGCAATATGTGGAGGAAGAAAGATCTTTTTGAAGCAAAACAAACATACTATAAATGTTTCTCTTTGTGAGGTTTGGTTAGTGGTGGCTGAAATGCATCTTTACGCACAACATGTTTTGCACAACATTGCACCATTTCATGCTTTTCATCTTCAGAAAGATCTTTCTTCCTCCCCATATTGCATGAGAACTGTGACTTTCTTAATAATGTGGAACAACATCTTTAAGTAGGGTTTCCATTTACCTAAGTACCTATTTACCAAACTATTTTGTCTGAGATTGATACCAGTTATCTAAAAAGACATGGATAAATAAACAAACACTTTATTAGAAAAACTAAAATCTGAATGTTTATTGTACTGAAATTCTACTGATATGTCATTTGCATAATAATTTGAAAGTGTATATGGAGAAAAATCCTGGAATGTTTTCCTCAAACACTTTAATTTATTTTTGACTGAAGAAAGAAAGACAAACATTTTGGATGACATGGGGGTGAGTAAATTTTCAGGAAATTTTAATTCTAAAAGTGAACTAATCCTCTAAGTCTGCAGGATGGCGGTGCTCCAGCGGCCAAGTTTGACAAAGAACCCCATCTGACTACGACTCAAACACACCATACATGACTCAAATCATTCTTAATTCAGGATGAAACGCTAAAAGTACATGTAACACTACAAATTTGCCTCTACATGCACAAGTTCGACGGGCAGGGAAGTGATGTAATAAGGGGACAATGGTACGTACCTGTTAACTTGATATGTCCAGCTTCATCAAGCAAAATGCTGAAAATTAAGACCACATTTCTCCAATACAGATACAAAAATACATGAACTAAACAAGAGTCAACAAACAAAATCAGACGAAGAATTCAAAACCTCTCGATTATAATCTTGCACATTGGTTCTGTCAGATATATCCATCCTTACTTAATAAAAGATCAAAAAGAGAGGGCAAGTGAAAAGCCAGAAAGAGAGAGAGTATGGTTTCTACTCTAAACACAGAGAGAGAAATACAAAGAGGTGAAGGGGGATACTTTACTTTTCAGGCTTCAGGTCTCTGTAAACAATGCCTAGGTTGTGTAGATGATCCAATGCAAGGGCCAGCTCTGCAAGGTAGAATTTCACATCCTCCTCTGTAAACATAACCTAGTAAGAACTGGACAAATTTACTCTCTCATCAAAATCACACACACACACAAGAATATAATACACATCATCATAACGACAAAGAAAAAGATGGATATAAGCCATAATATTAATGTTAGGGTTAACAATTACTGTACGCTATACAATCTGATTATTTTTCCTGTGTTACTTGAGGAATATTAAGTTATTTTAAGTAATTAACACATTACTTTTTCTATTTAAACAATGTATTTACTGGCAAATACAGCTGAAAACCGCATTTGAAAAGGGTGCACGTTTGGCAAAGTCAGCTCTGTGCTGCCTCCACATTAGGTATGTTTACATTCACTAATTTTCCTCAATCCAAATTAATCCAATCCAATTTCATATTCTGAAAATCCTGTTTATAAGAACCCTAAATGTTGCAATCCGATTTACATATTCATTTACATGTGCATTACATATTCTGAACAAAACTTCCGCACATGCACAGAGCCCAGTCACTGCATTCAGCAGTCACTGGAGATCCCGTCAGTATAACTGTCGTTTTTGCCTTGATGACATCTAAATGAAAGCCGACATATATGTCAGAAGAGCTATTTTAGTAAATATTCAGTTTACTCCACTGACCAGTTCGTAAGACATACATAATACATACAAACGTTCGCAAGTAAACTACACATCAGGGCACTGTGCAAGCAAGCTATTTTTTAATCTGATTAAGAAAATAGTCAGATTCAAGCATTTTTTCTTATTTTCATTAGATCAGATAATTTGATCACCGATTGCAGTGTTTACATAAAGGCTTTTCAATCCGATTGAGCCATCATTTTCAGATTGCTAATGTATTATTTGGTTGCATGGCTGCTAGGTAAACCTAGCAATTCTGTGTAAAGATAAAATGCCACGCAGCTGCTGTATTAAAATATGCCTCATTCCCTAATATAATGGGCTAAATGCTACATATCAGAGCCACAGTAAACTCTGCCTCTGCCGTGACATGTGATCTTATTTTTCTGGCGATTGTGCACATGAAAGTTAAGAAAGTACAGAAAACGTACAATAAATAAATAGACAAACAAATAAATATAAAAATTACTTGAAACACACAAAGGGCTGGCAATGCATACAGACTAAAGTCATGTTAACAATGAATGCAAATTTTCACTGCGACAAGTTCTCATCTATGTACCCCAACACACTGACTGCAAAAGGGAATCCGTTTTTTTGCCAGTTTTTCCAAGTGGTAGAGTACAGTTTAACAATAGAGGTGTATTTTGTCAAATATAGTCAAATGAGTCCAGCATTCAAGCATGTAGATGAATGTAAGAATTTTACTCTGGATTCATTTATGTATAATATTGGTGCAAAATTTGCGATTACTGTCATTTTCTGGTTGCATCGCTCTGGTTGAGAATAGGCCTCACATTTTTTAACCTAAAGCTCTGCAAATGAACACAAGTGAAAATTTGGCAGAGGACATTTCCCTTTATAAGACATTTGGGCATTATTACAATCAGTTAATTGTTGTGGAAAAAATAACAATACAAAATAGTTATAAGAGTCTAGTCTGTTAACTAGACGCTTATATGGTTATAAGAGTTAGTCTGTTAACATCAACATCACAAATCGAACAAAGAAACGGTTAGAGTAGATCACACGATGCTTACCTCTTTGGATAAACGAGTAAATACATCCCCACCCCTGAGAAAATCCAAAATTAAATAGAGTTTCCCTTCTGTCTGAAAGGCTGCAAGTAAAAAAACAAAAAAACAAAAGGGAGCAGACAATCACACCTAGATGTCAATCCTGGGGAATTCCATGGAAACGTCAGCCACACCAAGAAAAAAATAAATAAAGCAAAGGAACAAAATCTCTTTCAACTTGTTCCTTTAAGGCTATATTTACTTTATTGAACTAATTGAAGTGTTATATAATTTAAGGGATTTAAGTAAATGACATTGTTTTTTTCACTACACATAAGGTATCCACCACTATAACCAGAATATCTGCCAGCCGTAATTCACGGCTTTAAAAGAGGACACTTCATGTTATCAATCAACATTTTACAGATAGACAAGACAATGTCTGAGGAAAATATACACACACTTTCAAAACAGCACTGCTTTCTGAAAAAGTCACTGGGCTTCAGTGATGCGTCATACCCATAACGTTTATAATACAATATTCATACAAATAAGCTGAAACTTTGTATGCCAAGCATACAATCTGGAATGTTTAGTATTTGTTTTTCCCCACTACTCCCACAGAAATTGGCTCAAATGATCATTGGACAGAGCTGCATACAGGGCTGACCAAACCAAAGTGAGGCTGAAAGTAAGGCTGTACCTCAGCAAAGCTTTGGACTTCCAGAATGAAGTTTGGTTTACTGTCTTTTTTGTTTATACTGTAGAAAAGTTTGTCCTAAAATCCTGATTTTGGGCTCTAAAACCACACAAAATAACCAACAAGTACATTTCACTTTTTTATTGCAAATTGTCTGCAACATTAGAATTGCTCCCTACACTAAATGAAACAAAGCTACATCTTGTCAAACATGTTGGGAGTTGAGCAAACAACCCAACAACTATTACTCAGAGGGTCTGTCTAACACAAATAATCTGAGCCTTACCATAGTGCAACTTCACAATGAAAGGATGATTGACCTCCACCAAAATATCTCTTTCCATCTTAGTGCGAACTCTGTCCCTCACTGCAACACATTCAAACACACATTCAAATGATGAATAAACATGAGTATATCACAGAAATGTGTAACTCGCACAAATAAAGACAATCACTGACCTTTTAAAGATGCCTTTTTGAGCACCTTCATTGCATAAAGCTGACCGGCATCCGGACCCATTAACTTCCGCACCAAAAACACCTGAGGTCAGGAGAGTTCACAGATCACCTTCCAGTTTACACAGACACAAGAAGGTAGATATACAAATTCCCTAATGTCACCATAAATGATAACAGAACTTGATTGTTCACAAAATGGAAAAATTCATGTTTTCACACTAAAATAAAAAAGGGGGATTATACTGTAGAATATTTATTATATTGGAAATATAATAAGAATATATTGATAAAATGAACAAAAGTCAAAGGGGTCCAAAACAACATTGGACAGCAGCACATTGGGACATCTTTTTTTAGTGTTCCACTGAAGAAAGAAAATCTTACAATGTTATAATTTAAGAATGTGATGCTGCATATATTTAAATCTCTGGTCTGGTGCATACATTTGCCCTGGAAAGAATTTATTTAATGCATTTTCAAATAAGTAGTAATGCACAAATCTCTGTTTTATCACTTATTTATAGACCAAAATGATTAAGGAGTAAGAGTGCAGGGCACTCCACAGAGAGAACAGTCATGGCAGCCATGCGGAAGGGTTGTTCCAAACATACATTCATACATACATACAGTACACACACACACACATATATATATATATGGGCCATTCTACAGAATTGTTACAAAGTCAGAGTTGTAAACTTCTTGAAAAAAAAAAAAAAAATCTTTTCCACAAATTTTGAAATGTATGCAAATTGTATAATATCCAAAGTACAGATTTCTAGTAATTGTACAGTTAATTCTCTTATTGTATTTTCTGAAAGTTTTGGAATAATTTCCTCTCCCCAAATTTGTCACTACAGAAACACAATGATAAAAAAATTAATAAGAAAGGGTACATTAACCTGTTAAGATTTTGCTAACATCTATATAACATATATATTTTTTTACTATTTTTAAAAAAAAGCTTTCACAGGTAAATCAATAATTCAAATTTTTTACAATATTTCAAGTGTAATTAATGAGATTTGTTGTATTTTGAATCCTATCTTTCTTTGCAAAAGGCATAAAGTTTATCATACTGAGTTAAGGATTCATTAGTTTGAATATACATCGAACCAAACACTATAATAACATCTTATTTGATAATTAAATATATATATATAAATATATATATATTTTTTTTTACAAAACATCCCATGTTTCGGTCGTGACTGCACGTTTTCGGTAGTGACAGTAATGTTTTGGTAGCGACCACATTACAGAATTTTAATTTACATACTAAAACACTAATGATTTGCATAATAAAACATACTAAAATTCTAATGATTTGCATAACTGTACTAAAATATACACATATATACATATATATACACACACACCATTCATATACATATACACCAGGCATAACATTATGACCACCTTCCTGATATTAGCCCTGACCCGTCGAGGCATGGACTCCGCTAGACCCCTGAAGGTGTGCTGTGGTATCTGGCACCAAGATGTTAGCAGCAGATCCTTTAAGTCCTGTAAGTTGCGAGGTGGGGCCTCCATGCATCAGACTTGTTTGTTCAGCACATCCCACAGATGCTCGACTGGAATGAGATCTGGGGAATTTGGAGGCCAAGTCAACACCTTAAACTCGTTATTGCGCTCCTCAAACCATTCCTGAACCATTTTTGCTTTGTGGCAGGGTGCATTATCCTGCTGAAAGAGGCCACAGCCACCAGGGAATACCGTTTCCATGAAAGGGTGTACATGGTCTGCAACAATGCTTTGGTAGGTGGTATGTGTCAAAGTAACATCCACATGGATGGCAGAACCCAAGGTTTCCCAGCAGAACATTGCCCAAAGCATCACACTGCCTCCGCCGGCTTGCCTTGTTCCCGTAGTGCATCCTGGTGCCATGTGTTCCCCAGGTAAGCGACGCACACACACCTGGCGATCCACGTGATGTAAAAGAAAACGTGATTCATCAGACCAGGCCACCTTCTTCCATTGCTCCGTGGTCCAGTTCTGATGCTCATATGCCCACTGTTGCCGCTTTCGGCGGTGGACAGGGGTCAGCATTGGCACCCTGACTGGTCTGCGGCTATGCAGCCCCATACGCAACAAACTGTGATGCACTGTGTATTCTGACACCTTTCTAACAGAACCAGCATTAACTTCTTGAGCAATTTGAGCTACAGTAGCTCGTCTGTTGGATCGGACCACATGGGCCAGCCTTCGCTCCCCACAAGCATCAATGAGCCTTGGCCGCCCATGACCCTGTCGCCGGTTCACCACTGTTCCTTCCTTGGACCACTTTTGATAGATACTGACCACTGCAGACCGGGAACACCCCACAATGTGATGAAGAGATAATCAGTGTATTCACTTCACCTGTCAGTGGTCATAATGTTATGCCTGATCATTGTATATAATATATATATATATATATATGTATATATATGTATGTGTGTGCGTCTGTGTGTGTGTTCCAAATTAGCTTCTTTTTTTTTTCTTGAAAAGCCTGACTGAAATCCATCATAAAGATCTCTATTGGAGAGAGAATGTGAACGGGAATGTAGTATTCCCATTTCCTTCTCTCAGCATGTTTGGTGCATTGTCTAAGTTTGTTTTGTTTACTTGCATATTAATAACTGAGACCAACTCATCCAGATGAATGAGTACACATATTTGATAGCCACCTGATTAATTAATTTTCCCACTGATTACACCAGGAATAAAGTGGTCTGTTTTCACAGCACTTATTTTTATTTTTGAATTAGTGAAGCATAGTAGATCAGCTACAATCTTTTGAATCGATGTAGTTTTGATTCATTTGGTTAATTTTTACCATTTTGTACTTAACATTGCATTTTTGTGGTTTGTGGTAAATTTGTTATAAATGTAGAAATAAGTAGAAATGAAAATGTATTAAGAGTAGCATGAGTACAGACTGGTACTCATGCTACTCTTAATACATACTCAAGTAATATGAGGAAAACAAAATGTTTCCTCTGAAAATGTGCAGACTTTTATATTATTAATAATGTGCTAAACATTATAAATAACAAAAAAGAGCAACTATATCTGATATTAAAAGGCATTATTCATGGTCTTTCCTGTACATAAAGCAATATGTAAAGATGTTGCTGCAAGTAATTTTTTGACCCCTTTTCTACAGTATGATTTCCTTCAATGCTTTGATGGTCCAGGAGTGAGAGAATAGCGTCAGTGAGATTTACAAAAAATGTTAATGTTGTTTATATGTCTATGTGGTGATTTTATAATGCTTTAAGACAAACCATGTGCAAATTCATAAGTCAACACCATTGCTGAGTATTTTCTCCTTAAAACTGCAGTGAACTAAAGACACAGTTTGAAATCGCCCTTGTTGTCTGCATCACAAATATGTTGCAACCAATCCCGTCAACGTGCGGGGTGGGCTTTAGCACTATGCTGCGAAGCAGGGGGGTCTCAAAAGAAGCCAGGTTATCCTGGAATATTTTTCTGTTGATATTGATATGAAAAGTCAGGTACATTTTGCGACATAGGCGGTGAACTACGTATATGATGTATATTACGATGTTATGATAAACTATATGCCTTTCTCCACTGATGTTCTAAGTTGTTCAAAGCATTTCTAAGGATACTGATTTTTAGAAGGCAGCTGTCTGACTCTGAGATGGTGAATGGGAACATGGTTTGTGTAACATTAGCAACACATTATTAGATGTTTGATAACATAGTCAAGCCAAAGGCTAATCATATCAATTACCATTATGTGTCCAACGTTGTAGAGCGATAAAATGCATTCTGATACATCGACTTGTAGACGAGCCTGTATAATTCACTCTTCCTCTTGTTCTAATTTGCATATAAATGGATCCACATATACTAAATGAAGCAAGCATGTAGAGTTACATTCAAGCTATTTTAAAGGGTTATTTACCCAAAAATGAAAATTCTGTCATTAATTACTTTTAATTTATTGACAAAAACCTCTCAGATTTCATTAAAAATATTTGAATTTGTGTTCCGAACATGACTTGAATGTGAGTAATTAATGATAGATTTTTCATTTTTGGGTGAAGTTAGGGCTGGGCGAGATGACCAAAAAAAATCATATCTGTTTTTTTTGGCTGAATGACGATTTACAGTATATATCTCGGTATTTGCTACATTTTTCTATTTGGATAAAAAAAAAAAAAAAAAGTCTTTATTAAAAAAAAAAAAATCTTATTTCATATCCTGCCCAATGTTGTCCTACAAGCAATGTTCATATTAAAGGCTATGAAAACAAGTGAATAGTGAAAGTATCCATGTAGTCTATGCTATATTTATGTGCAAAAAAGGGTCAGATCACATTACATTGTCACATTGTAACATTACAATCTAAAAATAAAAATAATGTTTTTTTAAGCAGAAGTTAATTTCACTAAACTAAAACTAAAAATAAATAAAAACAAAAGCACAGACTAATTATAGCCAATTGGGCTATTTTGATTTCCCTATTACAATAGTCACTTAACGGTTACTGCTATCACAAAAATACTCTTACTTGTAGGTTTAAAATTCTACATATTTCACATTTATTGTTTGACAACAAATATTTTAGCAAAATGTATATTTTAGTCAGAACGGCGGCGCTCGTTCACTGAACTGAAGTTTAGCAGAAAGAAACTTGCTTGCATAAGGCTCATCTACTCCTGTCCTGACAGCAAAATGGAAATATTTCAATGACCTTCTAAAAATTACAGATGGAGAAAATTTAAGTGTGAAATGTAAGTTACACACTGAGGAAAACTCCACAAACGCATTAGTATTAAACAGCGCAGGTATCTGTCAGCACTCAGCACATGATATATATGTCAGAGCATCAGACGGGGAGATTTTGCATGTGACACAAATAGCACTTCTCAGGCAAAGTGCACAAAAGGCACGACTATTCCTCCACCTGTTCATCTGAAGCAGAAATGCTTAGACCAAGGGTGGGGCAACTCCACAGGACAGCTCCAATCCTGATTAAACATACCAGAACCAGTTAATCAAGGTCTTGAGGATTACTAGAAAATCCCAGGCAGGTGTGATTGATTAAGGTTGGAGTTGAATTTTGCAGGACAGTGGACTTCAAGGGCCAGAGTTGTCCAGCCCTGACTTTCATTCAAACTGAAAAAGCGCTTAACTGAAGTACTGACAAAATAACAGAATAACGTCCAGTGGAACTTCTTAAGTGTTAAACTGTATACCTGACAACTGATTTTTGCTTATTGAAAATAAAACCTGAGTTTTGTTGTTGACAAAAATATTAGAAACTTCAACAATAAGACTTGTACCTGAAAATAACACTTTTATTTACTTGTTTTATTCAAACAGTTTGTCATGTTCAAAAGAGCTTCGTTCATATGCTAGCACTCTCGGCCATAATGAAACAGAAATCTACACCGCTAATGTCTTATTTTATTAGTTTTTTAGTGCTTATGTCAAATAGTTTGGTCAGAGGGATCACATGCATAGTCAAATCATGCACAAGAGAGCACCTTGTAGCCATTGGGTTAACAAAATAAATAATTTCAATACAGATTCTTTGTTCTCCTTGTTGTACCAAAATTCTACCAAACCATGAATTTAGTGTACTGCTGCAGCCCTACTATTACAGGAGCTAAATAGGATGTTTTGTTTTATAGATTTTTGCAATATTACTTGAAACTGTCTTTACTAACTGATAAAAGACTATTTATTAGGTGCACTGAAAGGAATATTATTAATATACATCATCTGTGCACGAGGTAGGGCCTTAAAAACATCAGCCAATCGTTTACGTGATCATCGTGTAAACGATTGGCCCTCTGGCTTGTCAATCACTGCCATGACGTTCCTTGTGAGAGACGTGCGCGGATTGGCCCTCTGGCTTGTCAATCACTGCCATGACATTCCTTGTGAGAGACGCCCGGCTGCGCGCTCCAGTAACTTTCCACACTCCACAGGCACCACATGCAATGTTTTTGTCAGGAGACAGGAGTAACAACTGCAGATTATGAGTTACCTGCGGTGAGTCCGACATAATGAATCCACTAAGTGTGTGCGATTGTAATAGTCTTAGAATGTTTTAGCTAGTCGTTAAATGTGTGCCCGGCTTAATAACACAGCATATGCTGGTGGTAAACACTCGTGTTCCAATACTCGTGCACGAGTTTTGGGAGGCGTTCCCTCGAAATGGAGGGGGGTTGTTCTTACGCATGCGCTCATTTAAAAAAATCAGTCGACGAAAAGATCCTCTGTACCACCTTTAAGACAAAGTAAAAGAATCAGAGACCTTCCCAAAGGAGCCTTGTCCCAAAACCTTCAGCAGCTCAAACTGGCTGGGATCGGCCTTCTCACAGCCCTCCTTCACATGATGAGTGATGGGGATCTCTTTATAAGCCCCCTCATCCTGCACACACAAACATACACAATTGTAGACATCATGACAAGTGTCCAGAAGCCGCACAAAGTATAATTTATAAGTACAAAACAAATCTAGATTATTTACTTTAAGTGCATGCTGCTGCAAGATATTGATTAACTATGAATTTTATTTGGTATATCATTCAAAAACCAACATGGATATTTTGTTATGTTGTTAAAGACTTTTTTTAAATGTGGCTTAAGTTTCCAAATGCTTTTTCGTACCACTGCATTTGATATCTCACAATTCATCATAAAGATAACAAATAACACATGCACCATTGCTGCAATAACAACTGAACATAACCATAACAATTGAAAATTTCAAATGAATCACTTTGAAAAAAGAAATGAACTTCGTAAGGGAAAAAAAAAAATGAATATTTAAATTTGCAAAACTTTTAAAACATGCAAATGACAAACTTTCGTGGCACCAACGCCAATCAAGCCAGTGATGATAATTCAGTCAACTGTCCTTGAGCGTCTTACCCAAAATTTCATATCACGATTTTATAACAAACAATCGTCGTCTTTCTTGCTAGCCCCGGGTCATCAGGCACTCATTGTTGAGCCCTGTTTTTAAATTAAATTGTCTGATATCATTTAATATCAGCCATCAGTCCAGGGTATCCTTTGTAAGGGTAATTAAATCCCACATCGTTGGAACGTGGAGCAGTTCTGAGAGGTTCACAGGCCAAGCCCCAGCATTGAACAATTACTCACACAGTGTGTGTAGGACTCCTCCTCCATTGGCTCATCCATGATCTGATGTCCATTGACCTAAAATTAAAAACATAAATATATTACATTATGGGTTTCACAAAACAGCAGCATGTAACAGTAATCTTTCATTCACATCAAACTAGGGCTGCTAACGCTATTATTTTTTATTTTATTTTTTTCTTTCCCAATTAGTTGATTAATGAGGAGACACTCCACAACATCCTCTATTATGATCATGGGAGTTGAACCCACAAACCTTTAGAGTGTTCACCATTTATCAAAGTGTGCCATGTAGAGGACTAGGGTTGAGAATCGAAAATATTAGAATTTCAGAAATGTTCTGTGAGAATAAGCCTCAGTTAAGCTACTGCAAACCACTTTATTTCACTGTACCGTTTTTATAGACAGTTAAGGCAGTTAAGTCCTGTCAGACGAGGCTGACGAGCTGTTCCACTTTGCAGTCGTCTTCTTATATTTAAATAACATTATATGTAAAAATACGCAGTACTTGTCTCATTACTCTGTACATTTTATAAATATTTTGGATGCAAAAGATACGAATTTGAAATATATGCAAAATTATGTATGGAAACGTCTCAAGGGCAGATTTTTTTAGCAATATAACAAAACTTATGCTTTTAGGGATGACGTCATTACGCACACCATTTTATCGGTAAAAGACCAACTGGATGGAAACATCCTGGAGACAGCAATTTCGCAAATATTTTTTTGCACTTATTTTCTTTGTCAATAACAAAAACTGGATGGAAACTTGGCTACAGGCGAGCTCTTCAAACGATTAAGCCTTAACCCTATTGAGGATACTCTCTATTTGTTCTGGTGAAATCACAAAACAAAATGCATGCTCTTGATATACATTCACTGATGAACACCTTTGGTTTTAATGAGAAAAAAAAAAAAAAAAAAAAAAAAAAAAAACCTATACGAGGGCGGATTAGAACCCAGAACCTCTCTGACACACTTAACAAAAGTTCTACCCCTAGACCATTAAGGAACAAAAGTATTCTGTGCGAGTCTATGTATTTATTCACAACAGTAGATGTAAGCATGAATCTCATCATGTTAAAACATGATTTCTGTGTCGATAAATTAAACTGAATTAAAATTCAGGGATGCAAACACATCAGGGGTGAAAAAGGTGAGAAAGATGTCAAACCCTGTCATTATGAAATTGCACAGAACATCTTGTGTGTGTAAAAGCAAACAGTTTCATTACGTTATGACAATATAGTATAGTAGAGTTCAACTAAAGTTGTATTCGTTGGCAAAATGGCAATGTTATTAGCGTTATACAAACTGTAATTGGAATAATAAAAAGTACGTTCGATTAAGTGGATATAATGAAACAGTGGAAATCACAACAAGTTTTCATGATTTCATTCACAGTGACCCTGTCCAAAGACTGTCCTCTCAGACTCCAGCATCAATATTTGAACAATGTTTTACAATAAAAAATGTTACAGTAACAGTAATTTATGTCAGGAGTGCACATCAATCATGCTAAATATAACTGATATTTATATGGACATAAAAAGAAAACACATACCTATTCAGTTGCACCTGCTTCCATTTATTTACAATCACAAGAATGCACAAAACAACTCCACTAAGGCTTTTAAATCCAAAGGCTTACACATTTAGAAATACAGGTCCTTCTCAAAAAATTAGCATATTGTGATAAAGTTCATTATTTTCCATAATGTAATGATAAAAATTAAACTTTCATATATTTTAGATTCATTGCACACCAACTGAAATATTTCAGGTCTTTTATTGTTTTAATACTGATGATTTTGGCATACAGCTCATGAAAACCCAAAATTCCTATCTCAAAAAATTAGCATATTTCATCCGACCAATAAAAGAAAAGTGTTTTTAATACAAAAAAAGTCAACCTTCAAATAATTATGTTCAGTTATGCACTCAATACTTGGTCGGGAATCCTTTTGCAGAAATGACTGCTTCAATGCGGCGTGGCATGGAGGCAATCAGCCTGTGGCACTGCTGAGGTGTTATGGAGGCCCAGGATGCTTCGATAGCGGCCTTAAGCTCATCCAGAGTGTTGGGTCTTGCGTCTCTCAACTTTCTCTTCACAATATCCCACAGATTCTCTATGGGGTTCAGGTCAGGAGAGTTGGCAGGCCAATTGAGCACAGTAATACCATGGTCAGTAAACCATTTACCAGTGGTTTTGGCACTGTGAGCAGGTGCCAGGTCGTGCTGAAAAACGAAATCTTCATCTCCATAAAGCTTTTCAGCAGATGGAAGCATGAAGTGCTCCAAAATCTCCTGATAGCTAGCTGCATTGACCCTGCCCTTGATAAAACACAGTGGACCAACACCAGCAGCTGACATGGCACCCCAGACCATCACTGACTGTGGGAACTTGACACTGGACTTCAGGCATTTTGGCATTTCCTTCTCCCCAGTCTTCCTCCAGACTCTGGCACCTTGATTTCCGAATGACTTTGGACCACTGAGCAACAGTCCAGTGCTGCTTCTCTGTAGCCCAGGTCAGGCGCTTCTGCCGCTGTTCCTGGTTCAAAAGTGGCTTGACCTGGGGAATGCGGCACCTGTAGCCCATTTCCTGCACACGCCTGTGCACGCCTGTGCACGGTGGCTCTGGATGTTTCTACTCCAGACTCAGTCCACTGCTTCCGCAGGTCCCCCAAGGTCTGGAATCGGTCCTTCTCCACAGGGTCCGGTCACCTCTTCTCGTTGTGCAGCGTTTTTTGCCACACTTTTTCCTTCCCACAGACTTCCCACTGAGGTGCCTTGATACAGCACTCTGGGAACAGCCTATTCGTTCAGAAATTTCTTTCTGTGTCTTACCCTCTCGCTTGAGGGTGTCAATGATGGCCTTCTGGACAGCAGTCAGGTCGGCAGTCTTACCCATGATTGCGGTTTTGAGTAATGAACCAGGCTGGGAGTTTTTAAAAGCCTCAGGAATCTTTTGCAGGTGTTTAGAGTTAATTAGTTGATTCAGATGATTAGGTTAATAGCTCGTTTAGAGAACCTTTTCATGATATGCTAATTTTTTGAGATAGGAATTTTGGGTTTTCATGAGCTGTATGCCAAAATCATCAGTATTAAAACAATAAAAGACCTGAAATATTTCAGTTGGTGTGCAATGAATCTAAAATATATGAAAGTTTAATTTTTATCATTACATTATGGAAAATAATGAACTTTATCACAATATGCTAATTTTTTGAGAAGGACCTGTATATTGATAACATACCCTATGTTTACGTCACTTTTCTGTGCATTTCTATTATTTTTCCTCTAAATTATGCAATGATTGCAATCCGGGGATGTTTGCACGATCTCTCGTCTATCTATCCTGATCCTTTCAGCCAGAGCAACAGAGGGAGCTCATGAGAAGACAACAGGAGTTATGAGTTATACGAGTTAACCGGAGTGTGTGAATCTGTGAAAGATATGCATTTGTCCGGAATCAACAAAGACAAAAATTGTCTACGTTCCTCAAGCAGTCTCTGGTATTTTCCATAAACGTGTGTATTTATTAATGGTCAACATAAGTAGCCTTTAGCATCGCATATATGACCGTGGGAACGCGACTGGCTCTGGCACGCAAGACACCAGTAGGAGTAAAATATCACATCATAAGGCTTAAGTGCGGGTTGTTCATGTATTACAGGGCCAGGATGCTCTTGTAGTCATGCAGCAGCACTTTTGTGGAAGGTCAGTAAAGTAAAGGGCAATTAAGGGCACGAAAACTGTTTATTGTATTGTGATATTATTAACCAATAAATGTACTAAACTGAAATGTTGTCCATGAGCGCCGTAACGACATCTCTCATAAAGATTTGCAACTTTACAAAGTAAACAATGATCTGAAAAACACTTAGCCTCTTCGCTAATTAGCACACAAAATACCATTGGTATGCTACTTCCGCTGCCTCACCGGAAGTTGTACCCACGTTCTTTTTTACAGTAGCGCCCCGCGGAAACAGGTGGATAGAACCCAGTCTTTGCACTAATGTCGCAACAGCAACACTACTACTAATGGGGTTGTAATACTGTACATATTACAGACTTTAAGATGATGATTACAGGAAAATATGAGTGAATGAGATTAAATATATTACTGAATTATGAATCAGAGGATCAGGTCTGCATGATAAGGAAGCTGCCAGCCGATCATTTCCCCAGCACTTTGCGAAAAACATTCTCTGCATCAATGTGCATACTATCCACCCTAACCGCCATAAAAAGTATTGAACATTACTAATGTCACATACTATTTAGGATGGATAGTATGCACATTGAGACGGCAGGCACTGTCTTTACAGCACATGGAGTGCGCTAATGCACAGCCGCACCAAACAGACACAGAGAATATAACCGATTTAACTGCAATCACTTTGAATTAGTTCTTAAATGTAGCTCTTAATGAGAGCTCAGTAGTCTCACCAATAAATCACCAAGACCGTTCAAAAATTTTCATGACATTTAATTCATAAAAAAAAATCCTTCGATTCCCGAACCTGTTCTTAGGCTCGGCTATCTATCACTGTTAGCGGAAAAAAATTGTACCCGGCCTGGGCCATTCTGGAAGCCAAAAAACCGGGAGTGTGAAAATGGCTAATTCTGCTTGCTTTCAATGTCTCACACATGCACACACACACACACGCCACTCGAACATTCCGTAAAATAATTGCTTGATGTTACGCTTGCAGTGTATGGTCTCGCACACCGCAACACTGGTATTTTCCTTACAAATGCTCTACGAAGGCATCATTTTATGTAATTTGGTATGCTGTGCGCTTATATATTAAAAAAAGAAAACTCATTGATGGAAGGCTAATTCCAATTTTAAATGCTCACGCGCGCTTTGTGAAGAGTGCCGAGTGCTCGTGCATGCGGCTGTGTGAAACTGTGTATAAATGTACGTGTATCTCAAAATGCATTTATTACGCAAAATTAATGTAAACACAGTCAGTTATGTCTTAAGAGAATAAACAGACAGGACAAACCATTTCTTATATTTCAAAAGAGATCTGTGCATTGGTGTAAATGCAGCTTATTAGATGTCCTGCTGTCTATGATGTCATCAATAACGTTCAAACAAGCTGAGAAAGAGAAAAATCACTCACAGCTCTTGAAAAGAAAACGTTCAGATAGCCTACTCCTAAACACTGAAAGCACTCTGTTAATTGCTTGTAATGTTTTTGTTCCTCTTTATTATTTAGCTTTACTGTTTTGAAGCTATATTTGATTATATACTTTAAATTCTTAACATGCAATAATTAATTAAATTTTTTTGTGTAATTATTTAAAAAGTACATATGCAATTAAATAAAAGAAAAGATTTTAAGTTTTATTTATAAGATTGCTTAATAATAAAAAAGAAAAAAAAAAGAAAATCAAGAATATTTTTGGAATTAGATTGTGACTCCCAGAATCGGAATCGGATTGGATCATGAGGTGCCTAAAGATTCCCACCCCTAATATACAATGATTTATTGCTTGTCTTTGTTTAATAATACAGAAGATAAAGAGCTTAAAAAATAATTGCATATTAAATCGCAATATTTGTTTAAAAAATAAAAATCGCAATTAGATTATTTTCCAAAATCGTTCAGCCCTAATGATGTTCTGAGCTGTTCTGAGTAAAGAGACAATTGTATTTTAAAGAGTTCAAAGCTTAGAGCTCCAACCCATATTCAGTGTGCAAATTAAACAGAGTCTGTGCATTGACTTTGCTTGTACCTGAACTTTTGAACCTTTTGAACTATTGGCAGTATCGTCTACGACATCAGGGCTCCAGACAGCGACTAAATGGTTGCATTTTGCGACAATTTTCCCTGCCGGTGCGAACAAAATTTATTAGCAGATTATTCAATTAATTGTGCAGCCCTAGTACTGTCATTGATGAAAAAATCTGTAACAAAGTAACCTGTTTTGCATTGTGTATATCTGCATGGTGGCAACCCGGGTTCGAATCCAGTTTGTGGTGTTTCCTACATTCAGTATAGGCCTATGCCTATCTGTTCCCTATGTCTCACTGATGTTCTCCGGATAAGTGTGTTACTGGTTTACTGGGGGGTGTCTGTAAAATGTCAGTAAATGGCAAATTCTTAAGCTGTGCCATTTCTTATAAAGATTACTTTATTGTATTTGAAGCACACAATAATTATGCCATTAGCACACTTCAAGTTACTTGGAATGATATTGTGTTTTAAAATCACTAAAAGTAAAGGATAGTATGACCCCAGTTTGTTATCAGTATAATATTAATTTATGTTCAATATGGAAGTGAGGGGGGTCAGAAAGTGGGGGCAAAAAAATTTTTTTAGTCCACTGTTAATGTTAGTTCAAGTAAGTTCGTAATGATGCTACATAACTTTATTTTAATAGCCATTAAAAATTGGCATTTGTAGAAATTTACATAAGCCAAACTTTCAAAAGGCTTTAAAAGTATTGTTAGTTCATGTTAATTGTGTAGGACAGTGTCAATGGCTATACAACCTTATTAATGGGTTCCAGGTACATTAAACAGTACATTTAAACAAAGAAAAGAGTCTGTGCATCGACTTTGCCTGTACCTGAACTCTTGAACCTTTTGTCAAAAATACTAGAAAAGGCAGTATCGTCTACGACATATCAGGGCTCCAGACTGTGATTGTGCATTTTGCGACCATTTTTCCTGCCGGTGCGAACAAAATTTACTAGCAGTTGCGCTGGCGCGACTGCCACAACGTTGCCCAACATCAAGGCAAACGTAATGAAAGCGGAATGAAACTGCGCTACTCATTTGTGCTTCACGGACCGTTTATCAGTTTGGACCAATGCTTGTGCTGCACTGAGCAGCACAAGCTGTGAGCTACTCACTAGCCGATTTTGATCACATGATTTTATTCACGTTGAAAAAATGTATTATGTATACTACTAGTGTAGATAATTAAATTTTCAGAAACGGTGCAACAAATAAAACGGGAAAAACACAAACAGGAAACTTGTAGTTTTGTACACTGGTAATTTTATAAATACAATTTAATAACATATAGGTCTAGTTTTATATATGAATGGGGTGATCGTCAACTGACTGCATGCTGTCGGAAATTCCAGTATTGACAGCTTCATAAAATAGCCTACTGGAAGTAGGCTGCACTTTTGCTGTAGCCAATTATATACTGAAAAAAGTCTACAATAGGCTACACAAATCATATTTTTAATTACTTCTGTTTCTGAACAAATAAAGTAGTAACTGATGTCAAAAATGATTTTTGTTATAATTGTCAGAATCTATTGTAGCTTACATGACGAAAAAAAATAATATAGCCTATTAACAGTTTATTATATAATTGTATTTCAAATGAAGACAATAAAGTGGATTGAATCCAAGAAGCTCTAAAATAATTTTAGAGTCGTTATCTGAAGACGGCATCCTCAACTCCTGTGCTGACGGCTCTATTGCTGTAGCCTATAGTGGTTTTCAAACTTTTTTAAGAGCCACCCTTTTTTCTTTTTAAATTGACATGACCCATACAACCATTTACATGCAGTCAAGTCAGGCCAAGCATAAGAATACTAATATATATAACCGTTTACCGACAGTAACAGATTAATGTTGTTTGCTACATGATTAAAAACATTGTAATGACAACATTAAAAATGAACATATATTGGGCCAATACCGATATGGTGGTCGATTTATCATGAATCCATATTTATTTCATTAGCACTTTATAAAATACAGATTGTTTCAAAGCAGCTTAATAAGGAGGAAAATAACAGAATCAATGTTGCAAACTTCAAATTCTGCCGTAAAGCAGTTCCATAAAGACAAAGACAATACAGTGTCATTATTCAGATCATTTCAGTTCAGTGTTGATTTAGTTCAGTTCAATAACTTTGTAAAGTTCAACAATTAAGAAACAAGTTCAAGCTCCTCTACAGAAGACAATAGTGCCATTATTCAGTATCATTTCAATGTTTATTCAATTCAGTTCAATAACAGACAGGGCTCGACATTAACGCTTGATTTTTTTGAAGGGGCAAGTGAGAGAATTTTACTTGCCTGACCAGACAAGTAGCCCGATTAAAACATCAATACCAAAAAAATGAACTTGAAAAAAATAACTAGGGAATCACCAAAATGACAGAATGACTCTGATTCGTGTAAGNATAAATGATATTTATTTATTTGTTTATTAGGGGTTCGGGGGGAAATCGATTCACATATGAATCGCGATTCTGTCTTCCGCCGATTTAAATCGATTCACAAATTTTGAAAATCGATTTTCTAAAAATTTATAAATGACGAGATGTTGTCGGGTCAAAGGAGGTGAAAGTCACCCGGGAGAGCAGTTCAGCAGCTGGACAGATTAGAGGAGCACACAGGCTTGCAAGTGAGGAAGCATTATGAATGAAGCTTACTTGACAACAACAGTTACTATATCATTAACTTAATGAATAAAAAATAGTCTTAAATAATGTTTAGTTACAAGCTTTTCTTGCGACCTTGCCGTGTACAGGTAATTTTTACAAACAAAAAGCGCACTCAAACGCTAAATCTGAACGCAGGTAATACGCTCAGTCACTCGATATCTCTCCTTGCAATACTCTTCATAATACAGTAAGCTTCAATGATCAATGAACAATATCAATTGAGAACAAACATATGTTTACATTGCTAAGAGTGGTTGCTAAGGGTGTTGAAAAGTGATACACAAACCGTTGGGTGAAACGGTCATAGCCGTGTTGCATTTATAATTTTTTTATAAATAATAAACAAGTTACTTTTCATGAATTACACAATACATGGAAGTGCAGCAACACACAGACACAGTGGCACAGTAATACTGATGTAATGAGAACACAGGTGTATGTTTGTAGAGTAATTTACAACGGCTTCGAACACAGCTCAACCAATCAGAATCAAGGGCCGGAATTATCCGTTTTGTAATTTCATTTTAATGATGCAAAAAGACACACTCAAGCTGCTCACGCCGAAGAGGCGAATATGAAAGAATGAGCAGCAGCGGGCTGGAGTAAAATAATGCCTATAAAAGGGGTGTATAATTTAAATTACTATATTAAATAAGTCCTGACTGACTTGCACCAACAGTAGCCGAGCTATTGCTCTTCTGCACTCTTCCTGAAAGCACCCTTCATTAAAGCGACAGGTGAAGGATTGCCAGATATCACAAAAAAACCTAAACAAGCCCCTTAAAACGTAATATAGCAAAACTACCTGGGGAACAAATATTAACAATATAACTAGTATTACATCCTACAAAGTTAAAAGGCAGAAAATTTTGTTTATTATGAATATAACAGTTCAATAAAAGTTGTTTACATATTATGAACTGAATTATAAACTGATTGAGAATGATATTGAAAAACTAAAATTTCAACAGAACTTTAAAGTTTAATTACACCTCTGAGTTGTATTTAATATCAATCGAGGGCACAGGATTTCTTATACATGGGGGTGGGGCAAGAATAGATTTTGAATCGAATTGTGACCCCAAAAATCGATATGAATCGAATCGTGAGGTTCCAAAAGATTCCCACCCCTAATAATAGGCTACATAGGCCTGGTTTCACTGACAGGGCTTAGATTAAGCCAGGATTAGGCCTTAGTTCAATTAGGGTATTTAAATAGCTTTTATAAACATACCCTCGAAAAAACATTACTGGTGTGCATCTTGAGACAAAACAATGGCACTGACATATTTTAAGATATGTCAGTGCAAGTTGCTTTCAGTTAAAACAGCTCAAATCCTGCATTGTAGTCTAGTACTAGCTTAAGCTTTGTCTGTGAAACCGGAGGATAACATATAATGTACTGAACTGATGATAACAAGGTTAAGCTGTTGAGGCTCATGCAGCCTCTTGATGAGAAATCAAAACAAATGAGCACAGCACACACAAACATGTAACTGCAGTTAACATATTGCAGTAAAGATTCAAAATGTGGAGTTTTTATATTTATAACATATGATACAGTTAAGCAACGTCACACGACCAAGAGTGCTGTCTTCCTGAATACCATCACGACTGAAAATGTGACACTGATTCCATACAAAATCAAGTAGTTAATATTAAGTCACTTACATTTTAGACAGGACACTGTATGTTTTTGTTGGGCAAAGAGGCGGGACGTGGGTGGAGCTGAGGTCACGTGACAGCAGCAGACAAACGTTAGTGGTGACAGCAGCGGCAATCCACCGGTCACTCAAGTGGCCGCGCCTTAATTATGCAGAACTGTAAGGCTTAATATAATTTAAGCGGATGAGTTATAAAAAAAAAAAATTCACCCCCCTCACAGTTGTCATGAAGGGCACAATTAGCTATATAGACCAAAACCACAATTTGTACCAGGCTGTAAACATGTTACTTTATGCTGTAAAGTTGGGCTTTTTAACATTGGGATCAATGAGATTCTGCTCTCTTTTGGAGCATGTCCCTAGCGGCCAGTCGATGAATTGCAGTTTAAGTCACTTCCGCATTGGCTTCAAGAGAAATGGGGGGAGGTTGCCACTTGATTGAGACGCACCCTCAATCTTGAATGAATCAGCCGTTGGAACGAATCGTTTTACTGAATGACTCAATGACCCGCTTATTAAGACGGTCACTAGGCCAAAGCCCCTGGAAGGCNATAGACCAAAACCACAATTTGTACCAGGCTGTAAACATGTTATTTTATGCTGTAAAGTTGGGCTTTTTAACATTGGGATCAATGAGATTCTGCTCTCTTTTGGAGCATGTCCCTAGCAGCCAGTCGATGAATTGCAGTTTAAGTCACTTCCGCATTGGCTTCAAGAGAAATGGGGGGAGGTTGCCACTTGATTGAGACGCACCCTCAATCTTGAATGAATCAGCCGTTGGAACGAATCGTTTTACTGAATGACTCAATGACCCGCTTATTAAGACGGTCACTAGGCCAAAGCCCCTGGAAGGCAAGCCTGCAACCTTTAGCCAAAAAAACGTAACGGCTAATGCTAACGCTCCGGCCGTGGCGGTATGCACGGGCGGTACTGGTGGTACACAGGAAAGGAGACCAGAGGCCATTACACGATAGGCTGAGAGGTGCATTATTGACAATGGACAGGCGCCAGTTTTGAGAAGAAAATTATACTTGTTTAGTTTAACTTAACAATAAACCTCAATATTTAAAACTGTTTATTTATATCCTACCATGTATGTCATCTTTCATTTTAATGTGTAACATTATCTGAGCAAGACGATCATCAGCGCTGCCAGTGTACTGACGGCATGAGATTAAAGTCCCCGTGAACCGGAAGTTGCAAACGACATTTCTCCAGTGTTGTGACGTATTTCCAAGTGAAACAGAATATTGAATAGAGGGCAGGGTTTTACTTTAGCACTCCTCCTCTCCATCTCTCGCTCATAGCAGACTAATGGTTGCAGGGGAGTGGTTTACGCATTTTCAACCCAAGCCGTCAAACTGATGTCATCAGAGAAGGAACGACATTCCAGACCGGAAGTAACTTTTCAGGTTTTGATTAAAGATTACCACGACAAACAATTTTTTTCTGTGTATAAACTTGCATGGATTAATTGTTCAATGCAAGACTAGTAATATGCACTAACAAAGTAAATAGGCCAGAGGAATCATCGGACTGATTTAATTTGATTTATAATTTTATTTATTTTTGCATTATATAACCACCCATTGTTGTCTAAAGTATAATTCTATCCAGTCATTGCACTCAGACACAGAGAATATGATTCGTTTACAATAATCAAACCAGTTATTTTTGAATAATCGTCTATGGGCTGGACATATTCCTTTATTTAAACAACTTCAATTTGATGCTATCATCATAAAGTAAGTCCATGAAAAAAAAATGTGAACATTATTGTTTAATATAATAAACTTCCCCCCAAACCCCCAAATTTAATCGAAACAAAGTAGACTTTAGTCATAGTTAATATTTTAAGCTTTGTCTGATTAAACCTCTTTATCAATCTCACAACATTTCACTTTCTTTGCTGAAGCCATAGGCACCGATTTATGTTTCTGCCGGTGGGTGCCCAGTAACATCCCCCTTAAGATATGTTGTTTGAATTCTGTTTTTGCAGTTCTGTGCTAAAATAAGGTGATAAGACAAAAGTATTGCACATACACATACAGTATGGCTTGTGTGCTCCCCTTTAAATAACGAAATATGCTTCGTAATATTATGACGCCTTTTTTCTTTGTTTCACAATACTCAAATAATGATTGTAAAAAGGGTTGGTGTCTTTACAATAAGTATCTTTACTGAATTTTACATAAATAAATCACAATAATCCCGTGCTATGGGCACAGCCAATAATAAAAGCTGCAGCGGAAGTTTTTACGCTACTAATTGAAGCTTCCGCTTTTCGAACTCGGAAGTGTGATAAAGACCTCTTGCCAGTGCCACCACCTACTGGCGATTTAGTTTCATGTTTAAAAGTATAATTTTCCCCCAACATTTCTTGTTTGTATTTTCAAAAAATATTTAAAACAATCTCAAAACATTATTTAATGCAGTTGTAATTTTTCAGTGTAAATGCTTTAATTTGATTGGTAACAGCCCTGTAGCGTCTTATTCTAATCGAATTTATTTATCAAATTTAAGAATTTAAAATGAAAGATGAATCATACATTTAATAAGATTAGGGGGAAAAACACCCTTTATTAAAATTATTATTATTTTATTTTTTTTAAATGCCCTTGGGGTAAGTATCACAAATATGCCGATTTAAATATATAGAAGCTGCAATATTCGGAAAGAATATTGATTCAGAATAAATAATATTTACCCTAAAAAACAACAAGCAACCGGTTAAGCAACTTTTTTACTCGGACAAGTGAATGACCGATTTGCTTGTCCGAAAAACAAGCACATGACAAGGCTTAATGTCGTGCCCTGACAGAGATGTTACAAAAAAATTGTCAATTATGAAACGAATATCAATAAGCTATAAACAAGACATCACTTACCTCCAGCAATGTCTAAACAGTTTAGCGAGACAAGGACTACATTTGATTTGTGTAACGTTTACGTTTAATTAACTTTAGTCTATACCCAAGTGCACACTTATTTGCGTTTCGGAAACACATAATATCGGTACAATTACAAAAAAAAAATACATCTTATTTTTTCATATTTACGTATAGAAAATATCTTCAACAGACAGCTGAAGAAAAATATACAGGCATATGGACACAGAGAGACCGACAGATTAGTTAGTTTATAACGAATAACAGACATAAAACCAGAAAGATGGACGGATGCATAAACGGCAGATGAAATTATATCGCACATCTTTTGTTTGATAGGAGATTTATGTTGACAGCTCACTCAGTGTGCAACTAACAGATGAAGCAGATGAGCCTCTGTGGTGTTATAGTGTATGCGCGTGCGTGCGCTTTAGTCATGACTCATAAGGTGAATCCGATCAACAAAATCGTCATTATCGTCAACTCATTACATTCACACGCTCATGTTTTACACACTTTAGAAACACGATGTCATTGATGGGAGCATGATTTGATTTAATGTTTTGCAGGGACCATGAGTGGCATTATTAACTCATGCTAAATGCTCGAGCTAATGCTGTCGTCACGCAAGTCTCCACACTGCGCGCGCGCACCCGCGCGACAGGGACACGCTCGCTCACATCACCAAAAACACACAAAGCTGTCATTAACATCACCGATTATCAATATTGGTCAATGAATGTTGTCATATGTGACATACCTCACTGCTGACGCTCTGCACCTCCATTTTGAGCGAGGACTCCTGCGCGGGGCCAAAAGATATCATATGGTTGAACTAGAGGCTTATTCCGTGAGGCATTTCTGCGTCGTGAGTGACCATTAAATGCGCATGAAAATCAAGTGACGCGAGCGATTTGCAGGACCACACGAACCGCGCGGGCCACTCCGCTCGCTTATTCCCACAAATATGGCCGTCTCTGTCCGCGCGAGCTCAAGACGGCAGCGCTGACGTCACTGTGACGCAACCTAGTGGAGGATTTCCCCATCGAAGGGAGCTCAAACCCTTTTAAGCAACATCCTAACAGCCCAAACTATGCTAAACTTGGAGATGAACACAAAGGAAGGAGGATATGACAAAGCACATAACTCTTAAATAAAGGGCACAAAATACTGCACGGCGGCACTGAAATTGAGTCTTTAGTACCTTTACAATACTCCAAATGTGGTTGTGCGATCAGGAGTAACGCCGATGAAGATTTTTTATCTTGTCATCTACATTCAGGCGGCCCGAGGCTCTGGGATTGGCTCCAGAATTCCAGCGACCCTACAGACGACAAGCGGTTTGGAGAATGGGTAAATGGATGTCTCAGTGAACATTCAAAAGTTTCAAGTGTGACTCGCCATTTCTCATTTGAATTGAATATTCTACAGAGTTCAAACAGGCACAACTTTATGAAAATCCAGGACATTAAAGATTTTTTTCCAGCGCCAAGTTTGTTTTCTTATTTCCCTTTTATTTCTCATGTTTTTCTGTAAGTTGAATAGGGAAGGCGTAGGACATAGCGTAAGCTTTTTGAACTGTGAGAGTTTTACACTTTCTTCGTAATACGGAAGGCGGTCTGGCGGAAGCTAGATATTTTACTTCATAACTTGTTAAATATGGATATTTTTTTACACAAACACATTGCTTCGCTTTAGAAGGCCTTTATTAACCCACCCACCCATACGCGTACGCGAGTGTTTGCGCACAGTCGAATGCACAGCCTTCCAAAGTATACTTAATTTGACTCATACGCATACACAGGCATTCGACGCATGCGCAGTTTTGAACAATCTCTCACCACAAGTTACAGCCCATGTAAACATCTTTGTATTCTTTCATGCTAGAGTTGTACAAATGAGGGTACAACTTTCTAAACTCTTCGCACAATCTCTCGTCTATGTAGGCCTCCATTGTCGCTGTAGCTTGCATGCGTTCCAGTCTGTTCTGTTTATTCAATTTTTCTTCAACTACCTTGTGAATCCACGGCCCCAGGGCACCGTTGCCACCTTGTGGATAAACTAATTACTGCAAAAAAAATAAAATAATGGAAAAAATGGCAATAAAACACAATAAAAATATATCTGTTATGAGGCAATTAATGTAAATTGTGAAAATAAATAAAAAGTGTAGATTGCTGCAGTACAGTTAAATTTGCTCAATGCATAAAATTTCTTTTTACGCTTTGTTTGCAGCAGCGAGCATTATAATCAATGACAAACATTTCTGTTGAGGGTATGAATGAAATGGCCAATCAGAGGTGTTTAGATAAGTCACTGTAATCTCTTTAATTCTGCAATTAAGTATTTGACATAAAAGATAACAGATACATTTTATAGACTTCAATTCTGCTCCTGGGGACCCACTGTTCTGGAGAGTTTAGCCAACTCCAACCCTAATTAAACACACCTGAACCAGCTAATTAAGCTCGTCAGGATCACTTGAAAATCACATTGGTGATTTCTCAGTCTCTTTATTAGAATATAACCAGAAAATACAGTAAATTTGTATGCAGTATTAAAAAACAGAAGAAAATGACTTCTATAGGCTAAAGTGGCAAGTATTTAGTGACCTCCCTTTACACTTAAGCAATAGCAGGAACCTGGCTCTCTTAAGCCTGGGATACACTGCACGATTTTAGCAATCCTATAAGATCATTACAAATCACACTGTGCGACATGGATCTTTTAAACTTGGGTACGACATGCATGTAGACTGTACGATCATGACACCTGTTGACTTGTAGGCTACGATGCAAGTTTCTATAGAAGAATAAAACGTCATCAGCATGCGCTAGTGGTTAACAAAAAGACCATGCTGTATCACAATTTGGCAGTTGTAGATTTTATGTGTGCTGAAAAAAAAGGAAGCGGCAAAAAACAAGGAAAAAGAGCTTGAGGTAAACAGTTTTAAGTTTTAGTGCCATGTCGTGTTGATTTTATGTTGCATTTTTATTGGCTGGTCAGTAGACGTAGGTCGTAGCAGCAGATACACTGTGCCATGATCATGCTGAATTTCTGACACTGTCAGAAAACCATCGTAGGCTATCTTTGGTCTCAAGACCGGGAAAACTGCCGCCTTTGAACCTCTCTCACTGTACGACAAAGGACCACCGATTGAGAGCCGATTAACGATGGCAATCTATCGTCTGGGACAGCCAAAAATCATGCAGTGTATCCCGGGCTTTAAACCTAAGTGGAATGGAAAAAGACTGGAAGGCCAAGAAAATGTTCTAAATTTGAGAAGTTTCTCAGATTTTCTTCTTTGAGAAAATGGAAAAAGTCCAGGAGGTCACACTAAATACTGATTTTTGCTTAAAGGGGTGACATACAAGATGTAATATTATGCTGCGTTCCAGGCAGGTTTTTGAGCCTGTAAGTCACGACTTCAAATCATGACTCACGACTTTGTAGCATTCCCGGAAAGTCACGCCAAACTGCGTAAAAGTGTAAACAAACCAATGGCGGACCGTACGGGGCTTATGCTCATTAACAATTATTATATCGCCAAAGGTGCTTACTCCTTGCTTATTTGAGGGAAACAGAGGAGGAAAACGGCGCATAAGGCAAGAGAAGCTGTTATACCTTTTATTTTACCG